>CAJVQA010000994.1:0-28372 GCA_910591915.1 Cetraspora pellucida | reverse complement strand
TTGAGTGCAGTTTCTGTACTTGGGTGATGCCGGGCTTGCAATTTCAAAATGTAGATTACTAGAAATAGTTAATGTTTAAAATAGTAAAATTTTGTATCTGAGCTTCGACAAGACTGTCAAAGAATAAAAAAAAAAAAAAAAAAAAAAAAAAAATACCAACAAGACTGTTATACAAATTTGTAACAAATAAAATATTAGAAACAAAATAAAAAGAAACAAAAATAATCAGAAAGTTAGAGCCAAAAACAAAGATCATAATTTATAACTAAACACAATTTTAAAAAAGACTAAAAATAACTAAAGAAATATATTGCATAACAAGAAGAAGTAATACAAGAAGATATATATTTATAAAATATATAATAGATAAATTTTCAATCTTAGAAGAACTTAACAAAAAAAGACCAGATATATACATAACAACAAAATATCAAATATGTCAAAATAAAGTTAAAAAAATATAATCATATTTGATATCATGTAAGAGATAAATCTCTAAAAATAAAACCAAAAAATAATTATTGTAACAACTTGGAAAAAACTAAAAGAAGAAAAAACTCACATTCATTTATATATGCTATAAACAACACTCTTTGAAAAAATAGAAACAAAAAAAATAAAAACAAGAGAAGTTTTAATTAAAAAACCTAATTTCAAAAAAAATATAAGACAAATTAATACAATTCCTGAATATAAAAACAAGACAATAGTTTGTAAATACAATAGCAAGAACAGTATATAACACTTTTTATAAACAAGTTTAGAGAATATAATGTGAAAAAATCAATAAAAAAATAACATAACAAGCAAAATGAAATGAAAAGAAGTAAAAAAGAAAAATTTGAAAAAAAAACAAATCAACAAAAAATCGAAAAAGAAAAGAAACAAGTAAAAGAGAAGAAGAAAAGAATCAAGAAAAAAACTAAGAAAACAATGTTAAGGCTTGTTATAAAAAGAAGAAAACCTTTTCATTATAAACTTTAAATAGTTAAACAAGCAACCTATTTTTGTTTGAAATAGTATGACAAGTTGCATTTAGATATCTTTAGAGTAACTGGATAATGCTAAAATTAGTTGTTAGGTAAATCTACGTAATTGCAAAAATAATTTCAAGAATTTTAATAAAGTACTTACATGACTGCTTAAGTTAAAAAAAAAATTCTTTCAAAAAAATAATTATCAAAATTATAATTAGTTAAAAGAGTTTTAAATATATAATTCACAAGCATTTTAGATACCATTGCAGTTTCTTGATTCTTAATTATATTATTTTTTTATTTCTTATTATTTTTTATTTTAACTGCAAAAGAAATTTGAATTCAACATTCAAGACATGTCTTTGATTCTTTGGAACTTTTTTTGTTTGAATTATTGAAAACATTGTTAGACTTCTTGAGGTAACAATGATTACATTTGCTTACAAACTTGATATCAAAGTAAAATCAAGTAAAAAATATAAATATTATATTTAATATACATACGTATTTACATACATATGTATGTATGTAAATATTAACAGCTAAATTAGAGTCTCCACTTCTCCGAAAAATCATATCACATGATCTAAAGAAATTTAGGTGGTGAATTTACCAACAGAATCCCACACGTGGTGTGATCAGTTAAAACTAAAATTATTTATTTTAGTTTTAATTGATCACACCGTATGTGGGATTCACTTTGGATCGGGTACGTTCCAATTTACCCTGGTGGTCAAAATCCCGACAGACAGAATCCCGACAGCTAAAAAAAACTCTGATAATAAATATCATAAATCATAGCAAACCCTATTTTAGCCTTATATAAAGTGACCTGACCCAAAGTTAATTATTTTGCTTTAAACATAGCACATACTTGACCTAAAAATTCTGGCTGTCGGAATTTGGATTTTTTGTCGGGATTCTGTCTGTCGGGATTTTGACCCACACATGATATGAAATAATAAAAAACTGATCAGATCTCACTTTTTTTTAAAAAAAATAAAAATAAAAATAAAAATAAAAAATAAAAATATAGTTACTAATTGATTATGATAATTCTACTACCATTCGGATTGATCCACAACGTTTGATAAAAATCCAATCTTTAAAAAACTTATTATTGTAGGTTAGCTGCCTTTCAACACTGTTAAAAAACTAGAATAACTTCGACGATATTTACTGCGAAGCTTATTATTTTTTTATACCCAACCATGAATTACTCATAATCAAAATTTCTGATCACGCAAGCTTCCGGAAAAAAAATTTATTGTGCATAAAAAAAAGTTACCATTGACAAACAATTGTAAATGGAATTCATATATAGCGAAGGAAACATATAAAATGTCCATTATAAATAATTAAAATTAAAACTATCTTACTTTTGAATTAACTAAGATCATAACACTTTTTCCCCATAATGTTATAATACGAATCGGTCATATATTTCCCAATGCTTGTTTTTTTATCGAAAGAAAAAAAAAAGTCCGAATGTTTTCAAAGAATTAATTAATAAAACGAAGTTCCAGAACGAAAAAAAAATCGAAATTGTAAAAGAGAAGGGGAATTCGTTCTGCGGAGGAGATGGTGGTTGTTCGAAATCAAACACACAAAAGAAATAAAATAAAATAAATAAATAACACGAATAAAGAAAGTTTATAAAATGTATAATATATATTATATATATATTATCTAATTTTCTTTGCATATAATATATGTACAAATGAGTAATGAAGAAGGTTGACTACCCCTTAATAATGAATGCCCCAATCCGAAGATGGTTAGCAACAAAAAAGTCGTAAATAATTTATAGTCATTCAAATTCATGGATAAATTCCATTAACTTCCTCGGCTGACATCAAACTGAAGGAGCGGTGGTAATGTGGATGCCAGTGGATGCTGGGCCGTAAGACGCCATCTTTGTTGATCTTGCTGTTGAAATTTCTGCCATGCGGATTCGTCATCATTAGACGTAGTCGGCAAGGTAGTCATCCAATAAAAAGATGAGGGAGTGGACATTGAATTAGAGAGACCATTTATTGTTACTGCAGTACCATTACTTTCACCAGACTCTATTGTTTCAATTGAAGAAGAAGAATGTGTTGGAGAACGAGGTTCATATACCGGGTTAGGATTATTAATAGAATCCGATTGTAAAGAATTTTGAAAGGGATTTGGGCTTTCTTCAAGTTGTTGGTGATTTCTTTGCCGCTGTCGTCCATCATTAAACATGAATGTTGACGTGGTATTTGGAGGAAACGAAGATATTATATTACAGTTTCCTGACGTTGAAGAATAGCTTGAATATTGATCTGAAACAGTGGACATCGCATATGACACATTTTCTTTATGTTTGTATATTTCCTGAGGTAATCGATTTTCATTAGAATGATTATCTTCAATCATATAAATGTTATCACGTCCATCAACGGCATCATTAATATTACTACTTGAAAGGAGTTTTTCCAAAAGCGTGACTCTTTCTTCTAATTTTTTAATCTTACTCAAAGATTCAGTATATAATGCTTCGTAACTTGAAGCTTTAGTTTCCAGGTTACGAATATAGTCCTTTTTTCGCTCTCGGAATGCGCGTTGGTTGACTAAATTTCTGAAATGCCTCTTCTCCGAAGGCATTGTTGGTAAGGGCTTACGACCGCGTTTATTTTTACCACCGGAAGATGCGCTAGATTGACAAGAAACAATAGGGAACATAGTATTACTGTTATTCATCATGTCATTCGTTGTAGACGGTGAAGTAATGGACGTTAGGAGGCTTGTGATTGGAGCCAAAGTGCAGCGTGTCAGATTTGAAGTTGTCTGAAGAGAGGGAGACTTTGTTTTATGAGAAGTGATGAAAGACGAGGCAGAACAATAAGCGGGAGCATCAAATTTCATCGACGGTTGAAACATTCCTTAAAAGGGGAAGAAAAATTGAGGGAATAGGTGTTCGATTTCGACGAGCAGGGGTAAAGTTCGGTTCGAGAATTAAAAGGAGAAACAAAAAAAACTATAGCTTTTATAATTACATCTCTTCGTTTTATTGTGCCTGACATACTGATTTATTAAATCTGATTATGCAGGATATGAACAATGAAAATATTCGAAAAATATTTGATTCGCAAAACCAATCGTAATAGAATTACCGAGCACGTTTATTATCGTTATGATGTCTCTATTTCTTATTCTAAACAATGTAACTATAATGGGAAATGATTAACGCTGTCAATATTTTCAGATCTACGCATGTAACGATACTGGATTTCTATTGATTTACTACCAATATCACGTGATAGATAGACGCCCTTTACCTTCTTCGACTCATTTTGAAATTCGCTACATGAATTGGACATAATTGAGAAATAACTTGTTAACAATTGCATACTACAGTACTAGGAAAACAAGCAGAACTAAATTGGATTTGTAGTTGAACCTTATTTACTGATCCATCTAAATAGTTATAACTGAGTAGATTATCCTGATCGTTTTATTTAAACACGTGAGTATAAAATAAATAAAAATAATGGGATCTTTATTTTGCATGTGTTACGTCTTTAAAAAAAAAAAAAAAATATCGACAACACTTGCTAAGAAGAGGATTACACAAAAGTGGGGCATTTCTAAATTAGGGTTCTATGAAAGCGGAGAACATCAACAAATCAACTAGCAAATTTTGGTTAGCCCGGCGTCCAACTAGGGAAGTTACCCGTAGTTAGTGAACTCATACAGGGGGATCCCCAAAATTCCGGGTCGGAATACTTCGGATTTAGCCCGGCATTTAGTTAGAATTTAGTAATACAAGTTAACCATTTCTGGGCCAAAATTATCAGCTGGGCAGCTTTACTTAATGAGTGAGCTATGGTTTCATTAATAAAACTTTTAGTGATCTTGGGCAAAATTAGTTAATTCCGGCCCTGCCGATCATGATTCCGATGCATTCCGACCCGGAATTTTGGGGATCCTCCTGTATGAGTTGTAGTTAGTGATGCAAAACGGCTCGGCGGAGTCGCGAGCCGATCGCTTAGCCGAGCTGATTTTCGGCTCGGCTAACCAACGTCAATAAATTATAACTATAACTATAAATCGTAATATTTCGTAGTATCATAAAACGATAAATAACCTTTATTTTTTTTCTTACTCTTACAACAATCGTAAAAATGGATTTTGACGACCCTTCTATTAATTGTCCAGACTCCCAAGACTCTTTAAAATATACATCTGATAGAAATACAACTAGTTCAAGCGCAGGTATTACCACCCTTCTCTAGTTACAGACATTAATGTGTATTATCTCAGATTAGAAGATTTCAAAGAGATTGAATTTTTTTTAAAAAAAAATGATTTATTTTATTAAATTTTTTTTTAAAAAAATATATTTGTAAAATGTTTTTTTTAAAAAAAGTTATTTATATGTTCTTGTATTATATTCTACATGCTTGCAAAATATGAATTATAAAGATATTTTTGTATGTGCGTACAATATTTTTGTTAAAATGTTTGAAAATAAATTTTTTTTTTATAATGATAACAGTAATCAAAATGGAGCTACGGCTCTTTCCGGCTCAGCTAAAAAATGGCTCAGCTAAAAAACGGCTCAGCTAAAAAGCAGCTCGGCTCCATTATGATTTGGCTGTAGCCGAGCCAGAACCAGCTGTTTGCATCTAAAAGACCTGGGGTCTAATATAAAATACCCGAAAAAAAAAAAATTATAAAATACCCGGGTATATTTTGACTGTTACTGAGTCAAAAATTTTCAGAATTACATCATATATTATACTTCGGTATTTTACAAGAGGAATACTCAAAAAAGGGTTTTTTTCATAGGCAGAAGTTTGTCCGATTGGCTAATAAATTCAATTTAAATTTACATTATTTATACAGTTTAGAATACTTTTTAAAAAAACGAAAGTTAATGAATTAAAAAAAAACTGTATAGAAGGTTTCATTAGAGCTGTAGGGCTCCATTATCAAAAATAAGATCTAATTCTCCTACGTTTAACAAAGTTAGTATAGCAATAACTTCTCAAAACCCAATTTATTACTAAGCTAATTTTTTAAACGGACAAGAATTAGATCTTATTTTTGGCTATAGAGTCCTACAGCTCTATTATGATTAGTTTTTATTTTTTTAAAAAGTACTCTAAACTGTATAAATAATGTAAAAACCAATCAGACAAACTTCTGTCTATGAGGTTGTTTTAGTCGGTGCATTACAGTTTGTGATAAATAGCATCAGCAATAGCATTCATCCTGTAATTTGGGACATCTAGGTTACGCCTGATATTAAATTTTAATTGATCAAATAGTTAGGTTGGTAACTTTAAGACGGCTGAAAAATCATAAATATACCCAACAGTAGTACTTTTGGATTCTAAAGGATCCTTTATAAAATTTTATCCTTTCTCTGCGCTCTAATACGTATTAAAACAGAGTTAATTCTTGTTATAAAAATTAACTTCTCAAAGAGTCTAAACACTATTACAACAACACCTTTAAGGTAAGGTTGGGAATATAGATGCTGGTGAAATTAAATAATGCTGGTGAAACTAGTGGCTATCTAAAATCTGATTGGCTGCTATATTAAATTTCATCAATTTCACCACCATTCACCAAGAATTTCACCAGTTTTACCAGCATTTATAGTTGGGAGCATAGTGTTCCAGGTACAGTTGTTAGGTGAAACTTAGAGGTTTCACAATTGGTGAAAGGCGAAAACTAGTTTTAATTTTCACCAAAAAAAAAGTTAAAATGTCGAAATTTGTAAAAGGTGGCGAAACTGAAAAAAGATGACAAAATTAAAGAAAGGTAATAAAATAGCAAAAGGCAGTGAAGCTACCGTAAAGTGCCATGCAGTAGGTCCCTTGTGAGATATACATTGTGATGATTTATGAGCTTAAACTTGACTATATCCAAGTACAATTATGCCAAAGTTCAATAAATAGTATTCCAATATTTTGAAAAATACCCAGTATTATAAATTATAATATGTAGCTTAAGTTTTTATAAACACATCAATTTTGCCAAATTTTTTTAGTAATGTAAGATTGTTTAAAAGTTTTTTTTATTTAAAATCATTTTATAATTATTTAAAAGAAATTTTACAATTCTTATATATTAAGTATTAATCAATAATAAATGTATTTAATTTTATAATATGTTTTTATTTATTTATTTATTATAGTTGATGTTTATGGCAACTATTATTTTTATTGTGTTTTAAATGATATATTACATATAACTTGTACAAAAATAAGCATACAACTAGTTAGTCATACATGCAATTTTTGATTATTTATTTTAAGTAATTTATTTAAAAGTTTTACACTAACTGTTATATTTGTAATCTACTAAAAGATTATTTATTTAAACTCTATAGTTTCTATACTTTATCAGATTAATAACATTTAGTTCTTATATAACTAAGTATTGTTTAATTTAATATTTAGTCTTATTTTTTATATATTTATTAAGTTTTACCTATTTTAGAGCATATTATTTAACTGTAAGATTTTGAATACATTTTTATTAATTAACCTACTTACTCTATAGATTATTAACAAAATTATGCTTTTGTAAAATTTATTTAAATCTTAGTATTAATTTTATAATATTTTATTAATACTTTAATATATTTTTGCTTTGTTCTTAGACTCTTAATTCAAATAACCTAAAAGAACTATGATCTGTTTTTAGTATATTAAGTCTTGTTTAATATTTTTTTTTAATTTAAATTTTAGTAATCTAATTGGTGACATTCTTTATTTAAAGGTTCTTATTTTTCTAATTTTTTAATATTATATTTATTTATTTATTTATTTTTTGATATTAAGATAAGGCCTTGGTTATATCTTTATTAACTAGAAAATCAGGATCTAATAAAAGTCCGAAGCAAAATATAAAGGTTTTTGATAGTAAAAAGTATGCATAACACTATGTTTGCTTTTATTTCGCTAAATCATTGTTAAGAAATGCAATATTATTATTATTGTATATAATTGCTTGCAATATTTTGTGAATGTAAGCACAATAAGATGAAACCACTATTTAATATGTATATATAGTAGGTATATCAGGAACAGAGTATAAAATACGAAATGTTGGTCATGTAGCGAATTAAGTGGAGTTACGAAATCTGAGCATCTAATTGGATGGTACTTTCTTGTGACTTTGTGTATTAACATGTATATGCGTTTGTTAGAATGATCATTGCCTAAATTTATCATACTATAATAATACCAGGACATAGCAGGCTATATCTTGATTTTTTCGAATTTGTACAAGCAACGTTTTACTGCAGATGCTGATTTATATATATGTACTATACTGTATATACAGTATATATATCATTATAACGATAATTATGCAATACTAATATAATTCTTACACATTCAAAAGATTCTAAGTGTTTATTTCAAACTATAATCATTTTTGTAATCGTAATTTAGGGAATTGCAATCTGAGTTTTTGAAAGCCATGACCAGAATTTAAATAAAGTTAGCAATATCGATATTATTAATAAAATATTATATACAGTTTGAATAAATTCTCGAATATATTTTGAATGCAATTACATAACTGTTGTGCATATACTCATGTCTCCCAGTCCTGGTTTCGCATGACTGTGTTGCACAGCTATCTTATTTAATTAATAGCGATAGTATATATCAGTCTACTGTTTAATCGGTAAGCATAACGACTGCAGATTACCACAGAAACCTTCAATTCTCGATTTTCATTGGTTTTTTCCGACAAAAATTGCATACTGTAATGACTTAAGAAAGCTTTACCCTTGTCTTTCAATTTAGCAGTGTCATTAGAATTAAAATATAAACAGATTAATAGTCACAAGTGGATGAAAGTATATCGATTATCCTTTTTATACATATTATAAGAAAAGCGAAATCCAAATATGTATGGTTAAGCAAGAGAATCCTTTATTTTGTAATATGATTGCTACCCAAAGAAAGTATTATGCTTGTACAATTGTTCTTAAAAGAAAAAGTCTTCCCTCTAGTAACTATTAACCCTCTTTATATAGTCTTTTTATTAGACTCAAATTAGCAATTATGCAAAAATGGGATTATCGATTTTTAGCTTAAAAAATGTCATAATCGTTATAAAGCTTAATAGAGTATTTACAAAATTATTACATAATGTTGAAATAATTAACATACTATTTAATTTATTACAACATTTTTCGTAACATTACATGTGCATTCGACTTTTCTTATACATAAGAGTCCTCGCTATGCTTCGGACAATTACAATTTATCGACAAGCCCAATCTAATCAAGCGTCCCTCATTTTAGAGTTTAGAACTTTTTTATTTTTCATATGTTATCTTAATTTTAATTAGGTTAACATATAAAATTAAAACTGATTCCAAAATCTATATAGAAGATAAATCTCTGTCATTATATTGTTATCATTATACATATGTAACAAATATCTAATCAAGCTAAGTTGGTTGTTGTGTAACACAAAACTGAGATTTGATTAGTAATCATATTGCATATAGCAGTTTGTCACTTGCAAAGTTATGATACTAATTGTTATAGTTAACTGCAGTTCTCAATCTATTAAAAGTATATGCATTTAGAGAAAAACTGAATATAACAAGTGATTAGTAATGAATATAATGAGTGATTAGTAATAACATTATAGTATAAAGTGATCAGATAAATTTCATTAATAACTGAATTTATTTTTCTTCTATATTAGATCTAATGAGATCTAATATATAGAAAAATAAATTCAGTTCCAATAGATTATTGCATTCATGATCAAGTTATCATTGAAATTAATTGGTTCTCCTTATTTTTCCTTTCTTGCATTCTCTTACTTTGCTTAATTTTTTAAAGCCTTTGAAGTAAAAATGAATCAAAAAGAATATTTTTCAGAGCACGAACACGGGATATTGCTACAAATAAGAGGCTGCAAGAATATTCTTTTTTTCCAAGACTGATCCTAGCATTTGTTAGTGTTAGTCCTTGGCTTTTATGTACCGTGATGGCCCAGGCAAGGCTAAGAAGGATTTGTAAACATGAGTAATTCCCTGTATTTGTATCCTATGATCATCTAATAGGTGGAATTGGAATAGTTCTTTTACTATCTGTGAATATAATCGTGGGGCCATTGTAAGCATCGAATTCTACAAAAACTGCAATAGGAAGTGCAGGTGGTCCCTGATTTTCTTCAAATAATATATCATAGATTGTTCCCATTGCTCCATTAACTAACCTGGCCTCTATACACAGGTTCATCCTAAGCATAACACGAGT
The DNA here is from genome assembly GCA_910591915.1 of Cetraspora pellucida. Taxonomy (NCBI): domain Eukaryota; kingdom Fungi; phylum Glomeromycota; class Glomeromycetes; order Diversisporales; family Gigasporaceae; genus Cetraspora; species Cetraspora pellucida. Next base: position 18,120 of record CAJVQA010000994.1, on the reverse strand, counting down.
GCCCCTAGCTAACAGAATTTGAGATTCAAGGCCTTTTGCCATATCTGAATCAGCCTTGGATGCCTCATTACTACCAGTGTGAACAGCATGAATCCTAGCAATAGGGCTATTTAATGACTTTAGCATGTTAATATTAATTTCATTAACTTCAACTTTTCTAGATAGAATATATGTAGTATTTGAAAATTGATTATTATCCATTGGCGTTACACTTGGTGATCCTTTAAATCGTGTACTAAGTGCTTTCCAATTATCAATAGTAGATTCACCATCATGTAAATGCATTAAAATGTTTCTAAAGTGACATTGTTCTTCAGAATTTCCTGCTTAACGCAGAACAATATCAAGTCGATAAACCTCTTGAAACTGCCTGTATGCTGTAATACCGTTATTTGATAATGGATCATGATTAAGATTTTGTGCATACATAGGTAGATCAAGCACTGGTAGGAGTTGGCTGAAATCACCTACTAATATAACCGATCGCCTACTAAACGGTTGATTATGATTCTCAGGAAAGACTTGACGTAGCCTCATGTCAATTAAAGCCAGCATGTAGCATCCAACCATACTTTTTTCATTGATTATTATATATCTTACACCATTCAATTTTTTTTGTAGCTGCTTTAAACTTTTACCTTTTATATCGATATTATTGCTATTTATTGGAATAGAAAGTGCTGAATGAATCGTTGTCCTATGAATATTAAATGCTGCAACTCCAGTTAGCGCAAGAACAATTATAAGGGAGCTTTTAACACCATTTCTAGTTGCTATCCCTTGAAGTAGTTGCTGAATTGCATTAATCAGATATGATTTACCTGTGCCTGCAGTTCCCATGATAATTATTCTTAATGGCTCAATATTACTATCTGTAATAATATTATTATAATGTATTTCAAGCCTTTTAAATATCTTCATTTGATTTTCATTCAAGGTTTAATAATCTATAGTATGGATGTCTGAATTTCAGCATTAAGCGCTTCTTTACTATGAACTTGCTGTATAAATATATCTACTTCAGCAAGATTAAGATTTGGAAAATGTTGTCTGACAGCTCCAACTTAGTCATAATTTCGATCAGTATTACTTAAACCAAGACCAGAAGAACTGTCAACAATTGTATTCAGGCCCATTTCTACTAAAATCATCCAATCAGGCTGAATTTCTTCATCTTGATCAGTTTCTAGTTGCTCATTTTCATTCTCATAAACAGATTCTTCCAACTCATTAACAGATGGGCCAAGTAAATCATTAAGTTTACTTTCTATCTCAACAAGATTTCAATTAAAGAGTTCAAACTATAAAACAGTGTTGTTTTTAGTTAACTGTTCAAGGCTTCTATGATGAACATAAAGTAGAACCTTTATTCAGCAAAACTCTTCCTATTGAGGACCATTTCGTTGAGATGATGATCTTGGCCAAATGTGCACAATGTTTTTACCTTCATATTTCTTCCAACTACCATTAGAATACCTATATCCCTGATAAAGTTGAAATAACGAAAGATCCTCAAGATCAACTGATCTGTTCTAATATCATTGTAAGAAAGATTGTTCTGTTTGTCCAACTTGGCCTACTGTTACAAAGTTCTCATTACTGGTACCATGAAGCCATCGAAATGCTTCCTTATTAAGATTTAAGGTTACAAAGCGACGACTAGAATGGTAAAGTGGAATGCCTAGAAGGAGATGACATGTTTCCTGTGCAAATATGTCATGTTTTGCAACTGTATAAAGCAATAAATGCTGAAAAGCACCAAGAGAAGAATCTGATGGCCTACTTTCATAAAGAATCTTATTTAATAATTCTAAGAAAGTGGCAGAATGTGGTTCTGATTTACTTGCATATTTTGCAACATATTGTAGAGCAGCATGGATATTCAAAATAAGTTTTATGTCAACGTTTGCATGCCAGCCTTGAAGCTGAAGATGGTTATGCAGATTGATATAAGGATCATTTCATGCTGTGAAGAGTTCTGGTTGACTATTGTTGTCACGAATAAAGGTATGTTCTATATTATCTTTAGGATACCCAAATCGACATTGTTGTTGCCCTTCCTTATTTGTTCGAAGACAATATGAAGAACTACAACATGTATGATATTGTAATTTGTTAATAAGCTCAATGTAATCCTGTAGGTCATCATTTAATTCTTTAGTGCTTTTTTGGCAAGGATGATGTTCAGACATAGGTGCGTTCAGCCCTGGGTTAATTGTAGTAACCAATGAGTTAACATATTGAACTATTGCATTAATTTCCATTTCATTATTTTTCATCTTTTCCCACTCAAATACAGGCGCATCTTTAATTTTTCCAATACCATGTATGTGAATACTGCCACGATGCTGCCATTTAAACCTATACCACTAATCCTCCAACTTTAACTTAGGGATCATGACTTTTTCTAAATAAACTTTGAATCACTTTTCAAAAAACCAGGCAGTGATAAGAGTATTATCTATTAAATCTTGACATCGATGTTTACATGCCTCTTGTTCTGACTCTCCATCTACAGGATTTTTACCATGTGGCATAAGGTTATGAAGATCTGGCCAGTGTAAGTCAGCAGTGCTGAAGGTGAAAAAAATCATTCTATGTGTCTTTAACTGCTTGATCATATCTGACAATTCAAAATGTCGTCTTTTCCAGAATTGCCATGTTCTACGCAAATCTTCACTGAAGCATATTACTTTATCTGCAAGATGACTATCACTATTTGCTAATTCTTGTATTTCTTTAATACTAAGCTGTATGCTATCTTGATACTGCTTTATATAGATTCTCCCTTCTTGCAATGTCTTCCATCTCATTTGTGAATTTAACATGAAATAATGCCATCGAGGGTGACGTGCAAACCTTCCATCTTTGTATTTAAGTAAATGCTTAAAATATTCAGCTAGTTTGATGTCTTTTACATGCTCTGCATGAAGGTCAGCATCGCCTGTTGGATATAGGGTTGGAAAAGCATATGCAATATAACCTAATGTGCTAAATTCGTTAATAGAGTTTTCATCTATCTTTGGCCACATGATTGGATCAATTTCAATTTGCATTTAGGTAAGCATATCGCTAATAGCAAGTTCTTCACTATAGGATGGAGTAGGGGTAGAAACGAAATTACGTGTAAATACATCCTCGGTATTATTATTTAGATGATCATATTCTATATCCAGAAACTCATTATCTTCAACCTGTATTTCATTTTCATTTTGAAGTTGTAAAAGCTGATCATTAACAGGGCTATCATCTGATAATGAATGCAGCACAATATCATCAATGATGATATTTTTATAATAGTGATTATTGGTCTTTAGTCAGTAAAGTGCTTTTTCAACCTTAGCCTGGCGAACAGTGAAGTCTTTGAATGTTTGTTGACCTCTTGTAGACTGGCAGCATACAATTAGCATTCCTAATGATTTTGGATGTTGAGGAAGTCAAGTTACAAATTCTTTTACGTCCTGGGGAAAATTAATAACATTTCCTCAGTAACCATACTGTCCTCCATGCAGGTAATACACAGACACAACAGAGAACACTTGAGCTATTAACATTTCTTCGATTTCAGTGAGACACTTTAGCTTTTCAGGTACATCTCCAGGATCCATGTTGTTTTCAGCCGAGAATTTTTTTATATCACTCTTTTCAGAATAGCAGCATCAGCATTCTTCCATAACGAGTATAATTGAAGAGAAATGTTCTTTGCATATAGGACAAAAGCAATATGTCAAGTTATTTATTTCATTGCGAAATTTTTTTAAAAGCTTATGATCAGCTTCTGATAGTTGTTGAACGCTTAGTGTGTTTTCAGGAAGAACTTCCGAATTAGTTACAATTCTGTCTGCCGGTTCAATAGGTTCTAAAACACATTATCTTTTTTTTCACATATGTTCACATGCTTTTGTTAGATGTTCACTGTGCTCTTCAGTAGTTTCATGCTTTTTCTTTTCTTGGTGTTGAAGTCTATCACGTTCATAATATAAGTGATGTTCATTAGAAGTTTCATTTTCTTTACCTTTATGTTTTAGAGTTTGACTACTCATCTTTAAATTGTTACAGAATCTAGTAGGATAAGTATTTAGTAAATTAAAACAGAATGAAGTTGACAAATTATTTTAACTAACTACTAATTATGCAATTTTTATTAGAGATTGTACTCTGAGAAAATTCATACTCAGGTTACCAAACAAAATAGCACTCTATATCTGAATTACACTCTAAAAATTATACCTTCTGCCCAAATCTCAGACCATTATAGTTTTGTTTGTTCAGACATACATTCTTGACTAATATCTCAAAAAAAAAAACAACTTGATTGCTAATTTTAAACAAAAATTCATACTCAGGTTACCAAACAAAATAGCATTCTATATCTGAATTGTACTCTAAAAATTATACCTTCTCACCCAAATCTCAGACCATTATAGTTTTGTTTGTTCGGGCATACATTCTTGACTAATATCTTAAAAAAAAAAAACTTGATTGCTAATCTTTACTTAAACAATTAGTATATTTTTTCATAGTTATATGAAATATATTTATATAACATTAATAATAGTTTTTTTTATTTAATTCCTTATAAATGGTATTGGCTTTTTTTTCGAATTATACAATTATACGTGAAAACTGTTTTAGTGCATTATTGTAAGCTATTTTTACTATAATATGCTGAAACTATGTATGCAAGAGCATGTTAATAGAAAATCTAGTTATTTAATATACTATATAAGATAAAATTTATATTATCTTAAATTTATTTATTTATGTATATTTTTGGCACATCAGTTTTTTGGGCCAGGTTATGTCAATCATGTAGTCAAACTGCAAATCAGATTTCAAGATCAGGTGTAATGTAACATGGATATGAAATTTCAAAACAACTGTTCGTTTTGTCAAAAATCACCTATTTCTCAAAAGTTTGCATAGAAAACCATCATTAGTGCACTAATAAAAAGTTTTTCTTAGATTATTTTACTATAACCCTTTAACTTTATTCAAAATGCTAGCTCTAACATTAATAAACTTCAGAAAATTTGCCTGCATCACAACCTGGCACAGAAAAACTGATGTGCATATTTTTGGCATCAATAACTGGAATAGGTTCCTAATCAATAGTAAAAATTATATGTATCATGCGTTTTTCTCTTATTTTATTAAATCCTTGATATAAGATGTGATATCTTAGTTGTAAGTTAATTACTGTCTTATTATATATTTATTAATACAGGCATATGTTTAAAGCAACTTTAGCATTTAATGTTTTTTAGGATTATATTGTTCTACTGTTCTGCCGATTTATGACTATTTTTTTTATGTGACAATATTATGTAACAATATAAAAAGGTTTAATAGAATTGCTAACTTTTAAGAAGATGCGCATTGATATATTTTTTTTATGTTGAATCCATATATGTGGGACATAGAGTTGTTTTTTATTATATTGAATCCCACTTATATGTAACAGAGTTGTTTGAGTCATTTTTTATAAACATTGTTACACCGATTGAAGATCATCACAGGAACTGCTAGTTCTCAGTTTTGATTGGTGTTTTCAGACTAACATTGTATAGACATGTATTCAAGTTTTATTAAACAAAGTGAGTCCTTGCTACGCTTCAGACAATAATTTAAAATAGTTATATATATATATTCTATAATCAAAACTAATACTTGCAGTTAGAACCAATTATTAAACTGCTAACTACTATTTGTACAAACTAAATAAATTGAAAATTAGATGTAAAAATAAAAGCTTACCTAATTTAAATCTACTAAAGTAATTAAAGCTCATTTAACTTAAATATTTAGTATATAATTTGATAATATACTATATTTGATCTATAAAATAAATTAAATGTTAATTTTGTAAATTATTTAGCCAATAAAAGAGTATGTGTTAGAATAAGTATATAATTAATTTGAAAGTCTGCAAAAACATGAGTAAGTATAGTTTCTTTAAAAATGTATATATCTAGTAACTAAGTTAGATAATATTAAAGATTTATTAATTAGTTAAAATTAAGGTTTATTTTGTTGTTTTTTTTCAGTTAAAGAAGTAATACAATATGTTTTTCATAATTGCTCATATAATTGTTTTTTTTTGATATTAAGATGACTTCTTGGATTTTTTAACTTTTATTAACAAAAATTTTTTTTTTTAATATTAAAATCTCTATTTTTGAGATATAATATTTTTATTCAAGTATATAGAACATAGTATCCCTCTAAAAGCTACCTTATATTGGAGGTTACAACTAGCTACATATGCATTTTTGGTATTTAATTTAAATATTTCACTTATATATTGTTATATAAGTTTTATACTAGATACTATACCTGCAAGCCAACTAGAGGTCTTGTCTATTTAAACTCTTTGCATATGTAATCCTTCTTGTATTATAAGAACATCTTCAAGGTTATACCTATCCAAATTTCTAATACTAATTGATATTCTTAGAACTATTTTATTTTTAATAGAAAACTTACTAGAATTTTTATGTTCTATATATACTGACCTAGTTTTATGCAATATGCTATAGTTATTTAATATTTGTAATTACAGTGATTATTTGTTTAACTACTATATTACACTATTTTTATACTTGTAAAGTTTACTGGAACTTCAGTATTTATCTTTTTGGCATCTTTTCTATCATCTCCTACTAGTTGCAACTTAGAACTAGCAAACTCTGATTAGACTACTAATTCAGATAGCTGGTATAGTATATTTCTGTATTTTTTTTTTTGTTAAGTTTAGTAGCCTAGTTGGTTATATGCTTTTCTACATATATTTGATGTTCAGTTTAATGTTTAATTTCTATGAAAGTATTTTATAAACTTCAACCAGTCTAATAATATCATCAAAAGTTTATATTATCTTTTTACTTAGAAATTTCCAAGTAGGTTTTTATTATTTTAGTTCTTTAGTCTTTTACACCTAGTAGTCTTATTATAGGTTTGTACTAAAGTCTTATGTAACACTAGTTATATATTCTTTTATATATATGTAATATTATATTTTGTATAAATGCACTAAGCTTCTAATATCAGTAGAACCTGACTTGGTGTATCTGGATTATAGCTATATAAGACTAACTGATTAACAAAAGACAGTTATTATAATGCAGATATAATTTTCAAATTTTAGCATAAGTAGGATTTAAACCTTAGATCTATCACTTGGAGAATAACAACTCAACCACTATATTAGAATTGCTATCCTCATATTAACAACTTTTTTAGTAATATAATTTTATAATAATTTTATAAATTATTAAAAAAAAGTACATAATTGGTTATATATATAACTTTTTTATATTACTTATTTAAGAAGTCCACCTAAAGGTTCTTTATCAATTGCTGTATCTAATACCTCTGTTTAAATATTTTATTTTAAACCTTCTGAACTTGTATCTGTATTAACATTACTAAGTCTTATCCAGGTTATTGTTTTAACTTTAGAACTATTTTATCATTAAAGTAAACTTTTCAAAGTCTTTATACTTATTTTTACAGTTAATTTAGTATTATTATAACAGAATCAACACTTGTAATTAAGATTAGTCATCAAACTGCTATGTTTTTATAAAGTTTAATTAGATTTTGATATCTAGTTTATAGCATATTTAAAATACTCAGTATATTCTTGTCTGTTCTTCAAATTCTTAATTTAAATTGTCTAATAAAAGTATAATTAGTTTATTAATATATTAGATTAGCCTAATATTCTTTTTCTTTAGTCTATTTTAGTAGTTTGATTAATAATACCTTTAAGACTCTTAATCTAAAGATTTTTGTTTATTTAAATATTTTAACATTGGTATTTATTTCATAAGATTAGCCTTTACAATAATGTTATTAAAAATCTGTATTACTCTTTACTTGGATTTTTCTAAATAAACTTTTTATTTTGCAATTTTAACAGATTTACATAGCCAAAAGAAATTTATATTATTTGATACCAGTTTGCATTTTTCTATATAATGTTATATTTACAAAGATGTACTATAATCTGCCAGTCATGCTAGTATGATTACTATTACAGATACTCTAATCTAATTATTGTAAACAGTTGTTATAATATGAGTATTATATAGGTAATTATCTAAATTTTCATTATCAATAAGATTTAAACAACTAATCTACCACTTGAAGAGTTGACAACTTATTTACTTTACTAAGTTACTACACTTTTCTGCTTATATAATTATTTATTAATATTAAAAAGAATATCAATTATAACTTAAAAAATAATTTTAATTAGTATGTCAGAGTTTTAAATGATTGATATAAGTAACTTTAGAATGAGTTTTTTAAGGAATAAAATGTGTTAAATAGGATGTATAGAAGATTAAGAGCTAGGTAATGAAGAATTTTATTAATTAGATTATTTTTTTAGTAAGTATCAAAATTAAGTAAGTTGTTAAAAATAATTTAATTAGTAAAGATTTGAATGATTTGCTTGAGCAAAAATGCATTAGTACAAGTATACTAGTGAAAATAAGAGTTAGCTAAGTTGCAATGAAAGCAGTTAGTATTTGGATATTAATTTAGATAAATAATATAAAATAATTAATAAGTTAGCAACTTATTAAGAAAAATTTTAATTTTAAAAGATTTTAGTTAGTTAAGTCTAAAATTAATAATATTGTATAAAGGTTTTTGGTTATGATTAAAATAATGATAAATGAATTTTTAATTAATATTTTGATTGAAATATAACTATTCACTATTATGTTTTTTTGTGATGTCTATATAACTAATATGTAAGCTTTATATATTTGCTTAATGAACTATCTTGTAAAAAGTTTTATATAATACTGTGCTTATTAGAGAATATAATAAAAGTTATAAAATTTTGTATAATTAAATAAAGAAATATTGTTTGACAAAAGAGTCTGCTTACTTATTAAGATTATTATTTAAATAAGCCTGCATTTTGTAAAAGATAATTTGTATTTTGTATAATTTAATAATATTTAAAAGAGTATGCCAAATAGGTCACAAGTTGAATTTGAATAACTTATTAAGATAGGTTAAATTGAAGGTCATTAAATTTAGAAATTATTAATTAAGAATCAGTAAAAATATTAACTACTAAATTGCATAAAGCTGTTAAAATTGCAGTAATAATTAAGAAGAGCTTAGCTTTGTAAAATAAGAATCAGAATTGTATTTTAGCAGAAAAAAAGGTAATAGTTTAATTATTATTATCAACTTAGATCTAACTAATACTTATTGTGTATTAGTCAGTACTAATATCAATTACTAAGTTATCAGTAAAAGAATAGTTATAAATAAAAATGATTATAATATAAAATAGATGTAAGTTTGTTAATGTCTTTATTTAGAATAAAAATTTTAAAAACAATTAAATTAGTAATAGAGATAATAGATAAAGAAAAAGTACAAATTAGATACTTAATAGCTGTAAAGCAAATAAGATTCAAGTAATTTGTATTGAGATTGAGTTGATGTTTAGAATTAGTTTTGTCAAGAAATTGTATTAAAATAACTGCAAAAACTTTAACAATACAAGTTTGGTTAATTCTGTAAGAATTAGATAACATTCTATATATAATTTGTATTCAACAGAAGGTAGAAGATAGAATTTTAAGTTATTTAAATCTATATTGAATATTTAGTAAATAATAGAGTAATAATTAGATAAAAAAAAGTATTTTTATATTTTTTTAATAATAATCTTATTGTTGTGATATAAAAGTAACCAAAGTTTAGATTTTGTAAGTTTTTTAGATATATTAATAGTATGATAGATATAAGAGTCATAACTAGATGATTGGTAGCATAATAATATATTTCAGTAATAAAAGTATACTAGAATTGTGTCTTCTAAGTAAAAAAACTAAAAGAAGTTTTTATTTTTAGACAAGTATAAAAGTCTAAGTAAAAAGTGTTTTTAATCTAATAAGATACTATTATTAGTTATATAAAGTTATTTAAAATATATAATATTTGATTGTTTAAATTGTTTTTTGAAGATTAGTTATTTAGAATACTAAAATAAAATTGATTCTAGTAACTGATTTTTGTTACTAATTGTATAAAGCTATAATAAATTAAAATTAGCTAAAATTATTAAGCCAAGATAAATAAAAAGTTAAATAATTTTGAAGTTTAATGAGTGTTTATTAAGGTCATTAATAATTAGTTTAAAATAATATAAAATATTAATAGAAAACTATAAGTTATTTTGTAGCTATTAAAGTTTAATTTGGGTTGTAATGTTAAGAAAGTTAAAATTATTAATTCATTAAAGACTATTAAAGTTTAATTTAGGTTGTAATGTCAAGAAAGTTAAAATTATTAATTCATTAAAGATAATTAGAGATATAATGCTAGAGTTAAATATTTTATATATTATAAATATTATATAACTATAAGTTAAATATTGTACTATTTGGTATAGATCTGAAGAAATAAGACTTGTGTTTTGCTATAGTAAGATATTTGAATAAGATTTGATTACATATAATGTAAGAAAAAATAGTATTATATAATCTCTATTTCAAAAAATAATTGCTATATTAATAATATACAATATCACAACTCTCCTCTGTAGATCTCTTGACTGAAAAATTCTAGAAAAGAAAATGTAGAAAAACTCAACAACTAGACTAGAAAACATAACTCAAGGTATTAACAAAAAAGACAGAATAGCAAAAGTTGCATATAGTTAAATAAAAAAATATAGAAGAGGAACTAGAGCAACAGCAGAGAACAGCATATAGAAAATTTTTGACAAAAAGCAAAAAATTCTTTTGAAAAATTAGAGAACTGCCAATACCTTGTATCATAGATCCTTCAAGTTACACAAGAAGTTACAATAGAACTGGCAAAGTAAACAAACAAACATGTACATCAAATCAGTTTAGTCTAGATACAATATGTGATAGAAAAGCATATAGAAAATAACTATGCAATATGAATAAAAATTTGCCAGAAGAATATAGAAAAACCTTAATGCAATTTTTATAAGAAGAGTATATGAGGCTATGAACAGTGTGTATAATAAAATCTTCTTCAATACAGCAAGCAAGACATATGCAATATCAAATAGAAAAGATAATATCATTTTAGTACTCACTAAACAAAATCCAAATGAAGTAGCACTTCTGTAAATAACAAGAGAAATATTAGAAAAAGCAAAAAGAGAACAAACTAGAAAAAAGTTTGATTTTGTAGAACAATATCAAAATAGAATAAGTACAGAAAAAAGAAAAAACAACAACAAATAAATAAAATAAAGAAAAAACAAGAAAAGTCAAAAAAAAAGACAAGAAAAAGAAAAGAAGTAGATGAAAAAATTAACAAAAGTTTACAAGCAAGTATTAAGATTGTAAAAGAAAAAGTAAGTATACAGGTAGGGCAAACAAGTAATAGCCAAGTAGAAACCGAACCATCCTCTTGTAAAGAAAAAAAAAAAGAACAAAAAAGAGATCAGAAACAAGAAGACATAGAAATAAATAAAAAAGAATTAAAACAGAGATCAACAACAAAAGAAAAGAAAAGAAAGAAAACAAGAAAACAAGAAATTGAAAGAGATATTAATGTATTTGGAGTACTACTTGAAGAAAGCATGTGGGCATTGAGCAAAAAAGGCTGTAATCAAAGCAACAGCCTATTTGCAAACATATGTGCATATAATGTACCAAAGAAGACTAAAGAAGAATGCACGAACTTTATTAGATGGTCATTAAAAAATAATGAGCATATCAAAACATTGAAGAAGTTTTTAAAAAAGGAAATCTATAGATAGAGATAAACTTTGACTGCAAGTATAGCAGAAGTGAGGCAATACAAAGAATTAGTAAAAAAGAAAATAACTGGTACAGAATGATCACAAAAGAAGAAAAAATAGACAAGAAGAAAAAGAAGGAAATAGATAAAGAAAATATCAAAAGAAAAGAAAAAATATATTAAAATTTAAGAAGAAGGAATATGAAGAACAAAAAAGTAGAAAAGAATCTACAGAAGATCAAATAGATACAGAAGAAAAAGAAGAAACACAAAAACATAAATATATAACAATTTGGGATCTATCAGCAGACATAAACAGAAAAAAGATCAAGTATATTTGCAGAAGATTTAAGAAAGCATATATAACAAGAATCAAGAGATCTAAATACAAGTTCCTTGCAATAGTTCAAGTAGAAGACTTGAAAGAAGGAAACATATTATAGTCCATACTAGTTAACAGTAACAAACTGGTAAGAGTAACAGAAGATAAAGAAAATTATAAAACAAGACAAAGGCAAAGTCAGTACATAGCAAAAATAACAGATCTGCCAAGCAAGACTTTAGAAGTTTTATTGGTATACTGCCTGAGAAGCAAAGATGAAAAATCAATGTACATTTTACCAAACAGAAACAGGAATCAAAGAAGAACAGCAATTATCACATTTGTGACAAAAAAAAGAAATGAAGGCAGCTCAATCAAAGCTAATTAGATATAACAATTTTTAAGTATTCTAACTAAATGAAAGAAAGAAAAAAATAAGAAAAGAAGAAAAGGTTAGAGGAAAAAGAGAAAGAAGCTAGAAAAAAACTAGCCAAAGTCTAAACAGAAGATATACAAGAAAAAAAAGTAACTTTCAAATACAAGATGCAGAAGAGTGATTAGAAGTTAGAGACACAACAAATAGAAAAAGCTAGGACAAAAACAAGCAGATTTCAAATAGAAGACATATTAAAATAAAAAGTGATCTTTAGTTACAGAACATAGAAGAATGTTTAGAAGTCAAAAACACTAATACAGAAAGAAATGATAGAAATATAATCGAAAAAAAGACAAGACTAGACACACAAGTATATGTAAAAACAAAACAGATGAAGGAAGTTTTAGGCCAGATCTTAGACAGACTTAATTGGCTGAAGAATACTCAGCAAGATATAAAAGAAGGCCTGGCCAATCACTCCTAAGAACACCCAAGTTGAACTTATGAATATGGATAAAAAAATTAGAGACTTTTTGCATAATAAAAGAAGAACATTTAAAGAAAGAAATAAAGAGAAATCTTCTAATCCAAAGAAAAAAAAGAAAAAAAAAGAGTAAAGCAAAAAACACAGAAACAAGATACAAGCAACTAAAAAAAAAATGAAAAAAAGAAAAGAAAAAAATAAAAATTGTATGTTAACATTAATAGACTTAAGACCAGAGGTTGGAAATTAGAAAATCTGCTGGGTTGGGCAGAAGAAGAAAAGATAGCATTTTTGGAAATAACAGAAATGAACATTGTAGAAAAAGAAGAAAAAATTTTGTTGTATAATCTTAGCATAAGATTTAAAAGTTATTGAGTAAGTGCAATATTAAACAAGAAAAAAAAATTAGGTATTGGAATCCTAATAGATGAAATCTGAGAAAAACATGTTGGAGCAGTCAAAAGACATAGTGAATATATAATAGAAGTAAAACTATATTTCAAACAACTAGTACTGATAATAATAGAGATATATATTCTACCAAATAACAAAGCAATCAGCAAGAAAGTACAGCAAAAAATTGTAGAAATAGTAACAAACAAGGGAAAGCATACAGAAATAGTTATACTTGGAGATTTTAACTATACAGTAGACAATATACTAAACAGACTGCATCTACAGACAACAGATTATAAAAACTGCCAATCTTCAATTGGATTAAAAGACAAGACTTTACAAACTCTTTTAGAAAGTTGCATCTAACAGAAAAAACATACACATGGTTAAGTCAAAAAGCAGCAACAAGAATTGATTATATTTGGTTATCAAAAACAATTGCAACTAGTCTTCAAGAAGCCAATATAGAAGAAGCAGAAGGTATAACAAGCAGTGACTACAAGATAGTTACAACAGTTATATAGGTAGAACACATAATTATGAACCAGAGCTGTGCAGAAATCAAATGTAAAGACCAAATAAGAACAATGTATCTGTATGAAGAAGCAAAACAAGAAGACTAGGAAGAATTTGCCAAAGAGCTTTAAGTACAACTAGAGTAGAAAAAAGCACTGAAGCAATTAAAAGAAAAAAAAAAAGCAGAAGGTATTGTGCAGATATGCTAGACCACATATGAAATGCAATAAAAGAAACTATAATAGATGTGGCAAATAAAAAGATTTCAAAAAAGAAGATATTTAACACAAGAACAAACAGAAAACATTATTAAAAAAAACTACAACAGCATAGATGCATAATTGAATTATAACAAATAATCAAAAAAGCAAAAATAAAAAGAAATCAAAAGATAGAAAAAGAAGAGAAGGAAGAAATAAACAAGAAACTTATAGACATTGAGAAAGAAATAGAAGCAGTGCTATCAAAGCTACACAAACAGTAGTCAAAAGCTTGGATAGATGATATAAAAGGCTGGCAAAGAATTTGAAAAACAGAAGAAAAGAAAAGTAGAAACAAGTTCAAAGAAAACAGATAAAAGAAAATATAAACAGAAGATGTGAGATGATAAAAACTGATCATAAATGAATGATTGTCAACCTTTTGAACAAACTATACAAAAAGATAGTCTTAGACAGATTTATAACACAAAGCATAAAGAAAATCAGTCTAATAACAGAACCTAAGGCTGTTTTAGATGGCCTAAAAAAACATTTTAGAAATTAATTTAAAAAGTGAAGAACCAAACTAAAAGAGATGCCTAAAGAATGGATAGAAATATATAAACTAAAAGAGTGGATTAAGGAGCCTTGGTATGAGAAGCTAGAAGAAAAGATAAAAGAAAAGAAATAGGAAGACACTTTAAAAGAACTCAAAGCCAATACAGCCCCAGAAATTTTAGACATAAGCTACACTTTAATAAAAAGAGCAGAAAAGAAATCACAAAAAATCTTTAGAGTCTTCACAAATCTGGTTTTAAAAACAAGAGAAATGTTTAAAAAGTGAAAAATAGCACAAATATATCCAATTCCAAAAGATATAGACTAGAAATATAATCTGAACAATATTAGATCAATAGTATTAATTAAAACTTTTAGAAAGCTAGTCACAAAGATAATAACAAGAAGGCTAGCCAAGATATTCACAGAAAGAGAAATACTCAAAGGACCAAATTATGCAGGCTTGCCTAACAACTCTACAAAGCAACTAATATATATGCTAAACATAATAATGAAAGAAGTTTAAAAGAAAAATAAAAAAATATGGATACTTCTGCAAGATATAAAGAAGGCATTTAACTTAGTCCCATTGTAAAGCTTAGAGTAAGTGCTTAGAAGAGTAAAAGTACTACAAAGAACAATAAAATATATTATCAACCTTTTTTGTAAACACCAACTTAAGATAATTATAGCCTATGGCCTAACAAAATGAATAACAACAGGTGATGGTATAGATCAAGAAGAGGTAATTTTTTTACTCATCTTGTGGCTTTTTTATGATCCACTGTTAGAAAGAATTCAAGAAGATAAATTGCTAGGCTATGTAGTAGAGTAAAAAATGTTAAAAAATACAAATATTAATTATATTACAAAATATAAGCAAGCAATGATTGCTTATGCAGATAATATTACATAGATCACAAATAGCAAAGACCAATTACTTAAAATTCTTAAAGTTGCAAAGCAGTTCTTCAAGATGAATAATATTAAAATAAATAAAGCAAAGTCAAAGCTCATAGTAATAAACTCAAAACTAAAAAAAAAAGATAGAGAAATTACATTTAGACAGAGCAAAATAACAGAAGAACCAAGAAACAAATTATAAGATTGTTAGAAATTTGGCTAAATAGCAGAATGAAAGAGTTACTAGTTTGCAAAAAAGCAAAAAGAATAGTTAGCCAAACAGTTAAAGACCTTAGATACAAAAAAATAACAATGAGCCAGATTGCTTATTTAAACAATACAGTAATTATCCCAAAATTAGAATACCTTTTACAGTTAACAAGAATGTTAGAAAAGATAATTAACAAAATCTATCAGTTAATAATATGTTTGATGAAACACAAATGCAATATGATGAGAACAATAAACAATTGCATAATTAAGTACAAGGATTTAAGAAACTGTAAATCACTAAGTCAAGAGATAATGACAAATCAAATAAGCAGTCTATTGACAAGACTTAACAAAAAATACACTGTAGATAATTTAACAAAACTTAAGATAGCTCAAGGATGTCAAAAAGCAGGCTTAGTAAAAGACATTTAAGACTCTGAAAGAAGATCAGAAGAAACGAAATATTGAAAGCATAATTTAGCTTGTCAAATAATAGTTAAAGCAAGAGAGATGAGAATAAATATCAGAGCAAAACATCACTTATAAAAAGTACATGAGTATGAAATAAGTATAAGAGACTTAATTAGAGCCAAGTTATAGGCAATAAGCAGCAGCACAATAAATAGATGGGGTTTGATATATTTAAACCAACTAGTGGACATAAAAGAGAAGAACCTAATTATGTAAAAACAGCTCAAAAGTCTTTTAGGGCTGTCAAGTAAAAGGAAAAAAGCCAAATAGTTTAGTGAAATAGAAGAAAAGATGTTAATAACACAGACTAGTAAAGAAATACATGACCAATACAAGATTAAAGACTACAACACACAGGCACTAATAATTAAATAGTCAAAAATATCTAAAGACAGAAGAAAGAAAGAGTAGATTATATATAAACCAAAGCACAATTAGCAACTTAGTAAGATATCAAAGAAGAAAAAGAAAAAGAAAAAGATCTTAGCTAAGCACTGGCTACTACAGAAAGTAGAAGGCAAGATATATACTGAAATAAGCAAATACAAAAGATGTGATAACAGAACAGAACAAATGACAGATATTTGTGAAAACTGGATAAGATGAAATAATAATATAAAGGCAGTTTCAGAAACATTAGTAGAGAAAAGTAGTAATAAAATTAATGCAACACTAGAACAAATGCTAGAAAACAGAACAATAGAAGAATAGAAAAAAGAAGAAAGAAGTTTAATTATAGTAAAACAAGTAGAAGAGTTAGAGATAGAATTAATCAAAAAACAAAAATTCAATAGTAAAGTTATAGATTACATAATAGAAGCCCTAACAAAAAACAAAAAGAGAAAAAAGACAAATATATTCTTTATACAGATAAAGCATTATATAAAGAAGAAAAAAATAATAGAAGAAAGATGAGCATTGGTTGGATGCAGGTTAGTAACAGAGAAAACTGGCCAAAAGAAGAAATAGCACTAGGACTCAAAGGTTGGCCCTTGACAACAACAGCAGAATTAGCAGCAATATAATTAGCAATTTTAACTATATTAGAAGAAAGGTGTATAGAAGTACATACAGATAGTCTCATAGCACTAAGACACATTAACAGAGCAATTCAAGAGATAGAAAATGACAGAGTCTTGAAAAAGAATAATGCAATATAGAAAATAAATATCATAGATCTACTCAAAAGCAAAAACAATAAAATAGAATTAGTGAGGATGGCAATCCTAGTGTAGTAGTTGGGTTGTCATCCTCCAAGTGGCAGGTCTAAGGTTCAAATCCCACCTACGATGAAATTTGGTAATTATATCTGCATTACAGTAAAACTGTTTCTTGTCAATCAGTTGGATTTAGATATCTGTAATCTTGGGTACAACCAATTGAGTTCTACTCGTTATTGGGAGCCTAGGGCATCTATGCGAAGTGTAATATTACATATACATAGAGGAATGTTAATAACCAGTGTCGCATAAGACTTCGGTGCAAACCCACAATAAGTCCACCAGATGTAGAAGACCAAGAAACCGAGAAGATGAAAGCCCACTTAGAAATTCCTGAGTAAAGAGTAGCACAAGCCTTTGACAGTGCTATTAGACTGATAGAAGCCTAGGAAACCCCAACAAGGAATAGGCAAACATGCAACCAGATGAAAGATGTATAGAGGAGCACATGACCAACCAGGCTGCTGGAATCGCTGGAGGAAAAGGATACTAAGGTATACCATATCGGGTTATCTGGATTGAGAGTTTGGATTCTGAGTTGGATAGTAGAAGGATAAAGAGAAGAAGTTGGAATGATAGGTACTGGGGTTTGAGTGAACTTTACAAGGGTAGAAATAGTATAATGTAGTGGTTAAACAGGTAACCCCTGTAACTGCAAGTGTTGGGTAACTATAGCATGTTACATAAAACTAGGTCAGCTG
>CAJVQA010000993.1:0-28378 GCA_910591915.1 Cetraspora pellucida | reverse complement strand
ATCGTCTTACAAACCCCAAGTACCCCTGTACAAGTTTCATGTATCCTAGCACCAAATTACTGTGCCAAGTGCCGCAGCACAGGAATCCCAAGTATCCCCAACACGAACCCCAAGTGTCTTTACACGAACCCCAAGTATTCTTGCACAAATCCCAAAGTGCCTTTGCATGGATCCAAGTGCCTAAACGCAAGCCCCAAGTGTTTCAAGCACAAATGACAAATAGCATAAACAATATCCCCAGTTGCTCACACACAGTCCCCACTACCCCCAAGGCACAATAGCATTAATGTTGTTTGAATCTTCATTATCCCAAATACAATGATATCTAATGTTGTTCGAACCCCCATTACTCTGAGTACAGTATCAAGTAATGTTGCTCGAATTCCCACTATCTCCGCTAGGTAAAAAGATATATAAAGGGTAGCTTTCATCCTTCCTTGCCAATTCTAAGTTCCTATACTTCAACCTAGACTCTTCTACCTTTACCCCTAACTTATAAAAGTGATATTCCCCCTCTAGGATAATTCCTACAGGCAAGGTTGTCACTGTGTGTTCATTTAATAAAGTTAATCTATATACTGTTACTATCTTGAACTGTTTGCCTGTTGCTGTGTAGTAAAGTGAACTACTACACCTCCACCCCATATATATTTGCAATAGTCAATCACTGTACCAGGTGACCTTGTTACTTGGTTGTATTGTACCAAGAAGGCTACAACCCTGTAACAATATATAAAATTTTGTTTTAAATAAGTTTACATAGAAGACAAAAATAGGTTATCTTAATAAAAAAAATAAGTTTTTTATATACTAATATTAAATTTTTAGTTTATCTATATAACTTTTTATTTTACTAAGATAATTTATTTTTGTCTTTTAAATAAACTTGTTTAACATAAAATTTTACACTATTAAGTCTTCAGTATAAATTTTTATAAACCTTTTACTAAGTAAAAAAATTGATTAAATTTATTTAAAAAAAATTTAAAAAAAATTTTTTAATCAAAATTATTACTTAGTAAAAGATTTATAAAAATTGATGCTAAAAATTTAATAATGTAAAATTTTATGCTGAACAAGTTTACTTAAAAGACAAAAATAGATTATCTTAATAAAATAAAAAGTTTTATATAAATAAATTAAAAATTTAATATTAGTATATAGGAAACTTATTTTTTTACTAAGATAAACTATTTTTGTCTTCTATGTAAACTTGTTTAAAACAAAATTTTATATATAATTGTAATTTTAAAAATATTAAAATTTTTTTTATTAAAGTTATACAAAAAAATATACAATTTTTATAAAATTTTAAAAAGTTATAAAAAGATTTTTATTTTTATTTGTTCAATATATTTAATACTAAAATTTAATTTTTTATTAATATATAAGTTACAAAATATCAAGCTTCAAAGTTTAAAAAATTTTATGTTTTTAAAATAAAAATTTAGATTAAGGATAAGGCAAGTATTTTAAAATTATATATATATCTAATGATATATTTTTTTTATATTTAATTTTATAAAAAATTATATTAAGTAAACTAATTTTAATCATTAAATAAAAGTTGTAGAGTAGGTTATTCTGATTCTAATAATAGTAAAATTATTAAAATAAGTTAAAAACTTATTGAGATAAGAATTTTTAAAGATTAGAATATAAACTTATAAAATAAAATTAACTAATAGGTTTATATAAATTAATCAATCAAATTTTTTATTTTTGTGTTATCTAAGTAAATTTAATCTATCTAAGTAAACTTTATTATATATACAAGTATATTTTTTTAAAACAATATAATATTTCAAAATTTTACTATAATAGATAAATAAATTTATTTATAATATTATAAAATTTTTTTATTAATTAATTAAAAAATAAAAAAGTAAGGTGTAATGATCTAGTGAAGTGAACAGGTTGTCAACTCCCAAGTGGCAGATCTAGTGTTCAAATCCTATTAATGGTAAAATTTGAATAATTATACTTGTGTTATAGTAACTATGTCTCATCGATCAGTTAGATAAAAGAAAATAATCTGTAATCTTAGGCACACCATCTTAAATAAGAGCTCAGAGCATCTATACAAAGTATAACATTACATATACATAGAGGAATGTTAATAACTGATATTGTATAAGACTTCAGTATAAACCTATAATAAGACCATCAGGTGCATAACTCTAAGAAACTGGAGTATAGAAATCTACTTGGAAATTCTAAATAAAGAGGTAATATAAACTTTTGATGATACTATCAGATCATCAAAAGTTTCAGAAGAATAACTAGAATAGAACAGATGACAATATGTATAGAGAAGCACAAACCAACCAGGCTGCTGAAAATCACCAGAGGAAAAGGATCTTAGAATATCATACTAGGCCATCTGGATTGGTAGTCTGGGAAATCTTGTAGGTTTAGAGTAAGAGGAAGATATTAGAAAAGAAAGGTATTAAAGTTCTAGTGAACTTTACAAAGGTATAGTAATTTAATAGTTAGCTTTGACTGCAAGTGATAGTCTAGGCCAGAGCAGTATCAGGTCAGCTGTAAGTATGAAATACAAAAGACTCTGGTGTGCTTAGTATAAAGTTAAATATGATTTAGTAATCATGATATATTTGCAGTAATCTTGCAGTTGATAAGATAAGGGTAAATATAAAAACTTAAATGTTTAAATAGAGAACTTACAGATGGGTTCTAGATATAGCAACTAGTGTAGAACCTTCAGATGGACTGCTTAAAATAGATAATAAAAAAGTTGTATGAGTGGCTAGTTATATACTCTTTTTATGATTGTCTTTGTAGCTGTTATACATAATAGTTATATGCTAATTGATTATTAATAAACTTTTGAGTTGCAATTACTTGCCTTAATATTAAAAAAAAAAAATAAAATAAAAAAGATTTATTAGTAGCATATATTAAATTTAGATAAAAATGTAAATATTACTATATAAAAATAATCTACATAACCCTATCCTTAAATCATATATAAAATTTTTTAAAATTTTATATATTTTGTTTGTATAATATTACTATAAAGAAATTTTTTAATTATAAAACTATAATTATATGTAAAATTTTATTTTGAACAACTTTTCTAAAAGACAAAAGCTTGTTATCTTAGTAAAAAAATAAGTTTACTATATAATAAGTGTAAAATTTATAGTTTTTTTATATAAAACTTTTTTTTACTAAGAAAATCTATTGTAATACTCTGAATAATTGCTTGCTTAAAAATCCCTATTCATAGAGTATCCTGGGTCAGCTTGTGTAATGTTAAACGATACTACTATGAAAGAGAACGTGGATTTGGCAGAGCATATGCTTTATTAGAGTATATGTGGATTATGTTTCTTTTTACAAATGCTTTGTGCTATATATATTATTTACATATCTGCTAAATATGCTAGTTATTTTAAATATGCTAGTTACTCTAAATATGCTAGTTATTCTAAATCTACTGTATATGCAGTTTCTGCTAAATCTACTAACTATGCTACATACATTTGTTAAACAATTATGCAATCGATCTCTTTAGCTTTAATGCATCATTGATCAGTTTCTAATCATTATACTATTTTTGTCTTTTAAGTAAACTTGTTTAGAATAAAATTTTACATTAAATTAGTATAAAAAAAATTTCAATCAAAATTGTGTGACAAATCATATAACTGATACTAATTAGATTTATATAAGGATATAGTGATGTTATATCATGACAGAACAGATGATCAGAAGGTTTAAAATAACTAATTTTTTAGTAGGTTATAGGTATAGCATCTAGTATAGAATCTTAGAATAGACTACTTAAATAGCTAACCAAAGTTGCATATATAACTAGTTGTACTCTCATCTTTGTATAAAATAGTTGTAATAACTAACCTAATAAAAAGTTAAAGTTTTATTATAAAGTATAGTCTTTAATACAAAAAAAAAAAATTTTTTAGTTCTTTAAAATTACAGAAAAAAAATTTTTTACTTTTAATCTATTTTGAATTATTAATTTTGTTTGTAAGAACTTGAAAGTTTAACTACTAAGCTATAAAATCTGAATTCTATCTATATAGTACTAATTAAAAATTATTACTATTTTTAATATTTAAATTTTTTAATTTTTTAAATTATCTTTTAAAAAAAATTATATAATAACTTTGTTTAATTTTTAATAAAAATTATAAATAAGTTATTTTTGTTTTAAAAAAATTTATTAAAATTAAAGTATTTTATTACAACTTTTATATAGTTAAAATTTTATTAGTTTTTAATAATAAAAATATAAAAGTTTATTAAAATTTTTTAAAAAATTTAAAATATAAGATTTTTAATACAAGTTGCAATTATTTAAAAAATTTATATAATTTTTAAAATACGATTTTTTATTAAAATTAGTAGATAACTAGATTTTAAGATGTACTAAATCTAGTATAAGTAAATTCTATTAATTAATAAATAATTTTTGTTTAAAATAAATGATCTTAAATAAAATAATAACAAACAATTATAATTTTAGTTATGAAAGTAGTATTGTTATAAAGGTTAGCAAATTACTATCATATAATAAAATACAAAAGAGCTAATTGTTTGTAAAACAAATATTTAAAAACTTAGCATAAAAGTTTATATCTTTTTACTATTATCATTTAATAGTATAGTATACTTTTACTTATTATTAGGTTATTATCTTTATACTAAGCATTGCTTTAGACAGTTATACTACTGCGCTACTTTAGCATGGCTCAGAGCCAGAAGTGAAATTAGTAATGTGTTGTAATTATATCACATTATTTTTACATAGCTGTGTATCCTTCACACCACTTTCAAAAAACTAAAAAAAAATTAAGTAAAAATTAAAATAATTGTCTAAGTATTATGTGTTCTATAAAAAAAACAAAATTGTTGTAATTGTTGATGCAGTAAGCACTATTTCTATATTCTAATAAATGATTTTTGTAGTTTTATTTTTTTTAAAAAAGTACTTTAAACTGTAGAAATAATTTAAAATTAATTTAATTTAAACGGCCAATGATATGGGTTTTAAACTGATAAACCAAGGGCCAAATGATCAGCAAATTTGACCAGAATTAGATCAGTTTGAAAAGTATATTATAAAAATTTGATCCATACGTTAAATCCAATCTAATAATTTTACTACTATTAAAATCAAAAAATCTATTTTATAATCTTACAAATATAAATAATTTTCTTAATAAAATTTTTTTTTAATTTAAAAAAAGTAAAATAAAATACTATTATTTAATATATAATCTTTATATATACATACAGTATTCTTTATTCTTAAATGGTTAAAAAGTTGTTGGTTGAGATTACAAATTATTAATTACGGATTTCATGTCCCTTACCTTGGAGTTGATACGCTAATTTCCTTACCTTGGAGTTGATACACTAATTAATATATCCCTTACCTTGAAGTTTGATAAGCTAATTAATGTCCCTTACTTTGAAGTTGATAAGCTAATTAATACATGCACGAAGAGAAGTCATAGTTTTAAATTCCAAGCACTTACAACTATTATTTACAAATTAAAGTTCATTGCTGCTTACATAAAATTAAATGTCGTGCAAACACACATATAAGTCATTATATTTGCCGTATGTAGGCTACAAGAGTAGTTCCATAATTTAATTACAGTAAAAAAAGGAAAAAATAAGAGTATATATTACAATTTTCATAACCATCTAACATTCTGGAAATTACACTGAAGCCTTCGGATCGATGTTCTGAAGATAGTGATGTAAATGAAAGTTAAACGATTCATAGGACGAAACCAAAGACCCAGAATTTATTAGATCTGTTGTAATCCTGATGGTCCTACAATATCGGATGTTTATACGAGATAAACATGTAATACATATATATAATGGACACGAATTTGTAACTTACACAAAAAATAAATCTTATGCACATACGTATGTACGCACGCACGTATTTAAATTACTAACCTAAAGTTTCAAATTTCAAGATCAAATAGAATGCCATGAAAATATTTTATGTGTCCTAATTAAAGTTGACTGCTGAAAATGGGCATTTTCCGTCACACCAAAATCGAAAATACGTACATTTTTTTTTTTAAAAAAAAAAACAAATACGTATTTGTTTCTAAATGCATTTATAAAATGTTTAAACAATTTACTTGCGCTTTCGACATTTTCGGCTTCAACTGTAGATTTATCAAAAGTATTTCGGTGCGCCAGAATACAATTTTAACTCTAATAAATTTTTTTTTTGGTGCATATCGAGAAACATGGTAAAGTCGACTTTCACAATAGTCACATCCGTATTTATTATAATCTCGCTATAGTCACTTTAATTTTCTGCCTGACTATTTGCATTAGTCATAATCCCACAACAGGCACATAGAATTTCCGATTTTAATATGTGATCATTACGGGAGTTGACTGTATTTTTTCTTAAGGTGGTGCTTATTTTCATTGTTTGAATAAATAATAAATTTTTATAATATGCGCTTAGTTTTAGCAACATTAACGTTAATTTTTTTGTGGATAACACTAGGAACTCGCATGATCGAGTAGTATAATTTACAGCGAGTTAGTAAAGCTATACATTACTTAATGCATAAAATATTTTTGTTAATTCGGAACGTTAAAACTAATTATAAAATTTTTTTTACATTGCATTAAGATAATTAAAGTGCAATTATGTAAATGTGTTTAAAAAAGAATGCAAGGGATAATTGGACGCATAAAAAAAAGATGCACCGAATATTGTAGTTTATGGATTGATTATTGCAAGGTTTAAGCACATCTCCATAAAAAAAAACGATAATAAAAAACAAGACAAATAAGTATCTTGGTACAGAAACCTCAATCACCACGCATAGTCGGCTAGATGTTAATTACTTGCAGTTTGGGTTCGAGTTATTGAGTTATTCGAAATTTATGTGAAAAAAAAATCAAGATTATGTATGTGTAAAAATGCACAGCAGATTGCTTTGTGTAATCATAACATATATACACAAGTAATCGGCAATAAACATTTGGCAGAGTTCTGGATTACCATTTCATAATACGCTACCGTTACATTTTGACCGCCTCGATAAGACAATTCTAAAATCGTTTAAATTAGATCACATGGTCACGAGATGTGAAAAGTTTTGTTACTTCGGGTAATTTGGAATTTTAAGACTTTAGATTATTCTCATTGAGGGTCATTTTGGTGATAAAGGACCAGCAGATCAAAAGTTATTTACTGTTAAATCTTTCGAACTAATTGACGAAATTATGGCTAGTTACTAAGGTTATTAGGGTAAAAAAGATATATCTTCAAATAAAGTTCCAACTCTTAAATCTAATTTGGCAGATAATTTCAGATTTCGTTGGAAATTTCAATGTCAGGAGCGTCACGTTTACCAACCACCATAGAGCCATTCGTTTCTTTCTAGAGTTTAAGACAAATCTAATACGCGCATGATTAAAACCAATGAAGTTAAAATAATGCAATAATGAATATTTATCTGCATCATGACTGTTTTTTTTCCTTAGACTGAATGCGGTACGCACTCTTGCAGAAAACAGTCCTAATCAACGAAACTTATCGCGTATGGAAATGAATGCAAGGGTTGTATCACTAAAACAATATTAATAGATTTTTTTAACCAATAGTTCGTACGTATCATTTACTATTACCTAATTATAATCTTTTTTTGCCTATGTATTAAAGTAATATATCTAACTTCATGAATCCATATAAATATATCATCAAGTCAAAATCAAACCTTATGCTTTTTTTTTTCTCGACATAATTATTCTGACCTAGTTTTTCGGTAAATTTTTAAATTTACCAAAAAACTATTATCATTCTTTTATAATTCTAAAACCAGCTTTTATAATCATTTTTATTATTATTCATTAATAAAAATGAAGGGAACGATTTCTCGTACAGTTAGCTTTTGCCGAGAGAAAATGAAAGTTTCAATCTTTGCTATTGCAGTTGCTACGGCTACCTTGGCGTTACCCGCTCCCAAACATGTTGAAGCAGATCAACAAAAGGAAGATAAAGGTTTGTCTTAATTTATTGATTGGTTTCTTTGGTTAAAATTTTTTTTAAAATTTCTAGTTTTCGATTTCTAATATCACTCATTTTTTTGTAGCTGGTAAACGTCATAAACCGCTGAAAACACCTGACCCACCCATAAAACCATCAATAGTAATAGTCGAACCACAACCGTCTTTCGAACCACAACCCCAAAAATCAACACCACAATCACAAAATTTAACGCCAAAACCTAAAAAATCAAATTATAATTGGCATCCTGGTAGAGTGGTTGATCGAAATAATCCTCCTCCGCCAGATAGATATGAACGTCGACATTCACATCAACCAATATCGTGTACTGATCAACCAGAACGTGAAAGACGACATTCATATAATCATATACAGCCTCCACGACCTGATTCTCCAACAATTCCAACTGTTGATTTTGATGGAAGTCAATGCATAGTGCCCTCCGTACTCATTGAATCACGCGACTAAGCTTGTTTTTGAATGATTTTACGTTTTTTCTGAATTTTATTATTTATATATCGATATTATTTACATGCCTAACCACACTTGTATCTATTCTTAAACATTACCATTTTTCCACATATAACCATTGCATCTACCATGGTAACTCTGAATGTTATTTTCATGGGTTCTAAACATGTTTTTTTATCTATTCATCTTGCAAAAGATGAGTTTTTCATTATTGTTGAATTAGTTATTTCTCATTTTTTGTTTACTGATTAAAAATATGTTTATTGAACACACTATAAAAGCATCTGATATGCTTTTTTGTATACGAACATTTATGAAATAATATATTTCTCTTTCATTTTGTCTAACGTATCTTGGATCCAAATGGACTTTATACAATTGTGGCTATAGAGATTCAAATTGTGTTCAAATTGTGCAGTTTCGCTGACTGATACTGCATTTTATTAGTCATCTATACTACAGAAAACCTTTTTTTACCTAATTATTGCTATCGCTACCGGTAGATACCGTTAATGGATACCGTTAGGTCCATAATATGCAAAGGTAGATACCCGGTAGTAGAGATGGGAACCGAAACCCGAAACTACAAGTTTAGGATAGAGTTTAGGATATGGTTTAAGGTAGTGTTGTTAACTGGAAACAAAAATTAATAGTACCACTGGAACTTTTACTATTAGAAATTTCCACTGGAAGCCAAAATTAACAACACTGGTTTAGGGTTTATGTCTCTAACCTAAACTTGTAATTTCGGGTTTCGGTTCCCACCTCTACTCGGTAGCTAAAAAATGGAAACCAATAGGCAGTGCTTATGTTGTGTGTCAAATTAAAATTTATGTCAGGTCGAAATTTAAGTACAGAATTTCATTAGGTTAGGTTGAAAACTTAGGGTGAAGGTAGGTATTAGCGAGGTTATAGTTATTTTAATTTAACGTAGATATTAGTTTGACGCACAACAATAATCTTTATGAATATTCATAATAATTATGAGTATATATATTCATGAATCTTCATAATAAAATTATGAGTATATATTCATAAATATTATAAATAAAATCAAATAATATATTTGAATTTTGTCAGGGCTAGACCGTATCAGTTTTTATGAAAAATACACAATTCATTAGTTCGTGCCTTACAACTACTACATTATACCTTATCCTTAGGGCTCCTCGCCAGAGGAGTGGCTAAAATTGTTTGGGATATCATGTTAAGAAGGGAATTATTTTTATGTGTCCTTACCTCGCACATAAATGTCGTAACCAACCTTAGCATACTAATAGAGAGGCAAGTGCCCGCGATTAACTAAGTCTTTAACTCTCCTTCACATGATTTTCAATTCACAGCTTCGATCATATAATTTTATGGCACAATTACTTCTCGTTTTCGAAAATATTTTCTGATTAGGCATATATAAATACTGTTTCTGATTGGATGAAGTAGACTACGCCACCTTTCGTCTCTGATGTAATATAAATAAAACTTTGTCTATAAGACTACTTTTCATTATGACAAAAAATATTTCCTTAAAAATTTTAGTATAATATACAGTCGTCCTCTTATATAATAGCGCTATTTCTTTTAAATAAAAAGATATGATAAAATTTGAATAGTAATGTGGTTATATAAAGTTTTTTTTTAGTAAATGATTTTTCAAAAAAATGATGCTTATAAAGAGGGCATGATTATATAGGTGACTGTAGAGGAAGACGACCGTATATTATATCAGACCTGAATCAAAATTTTCAAGTCTATTTCGTCCAATCAAAATCATGATTTCTATTCATCCGATAGGAATTGAATACAATATCGATATTGTCTCGAAATAACGCCTCGGGTGTAGGTTAAAAATTTTGCCCGAATTAACTTATTTCGGCCTAAATTAAGCTTAATTCGGGCCAAATTTTTAACATACACCCGAGGCGTTATTTCGAGACAATACGGTAAATTCTTTATTTTTCGAAAGTTGGGTTTAGTGCTTCTAAAGGGTTGAATTAACCAAGGTAAAAACCGAACCCGAAACCCTTTAGATCAACCCACATAAATTATTTAATTATAAAATCATTATCTGTTATAACCTTACTTAATTTATGAAATCTGATATTATTCGGCACCTTGCTACAGTGTCTAAAATTGGGTTGCGGACCGCAAATGATTTATAAGTTTCCGCAACTAAAATCTGAAATGTATATAGTTTAGATGAACTAAATGATGAGTTGGTTATTCAAGAGAATAACCACTTTGATAAAAATTAAGATATTCAAAATAACAATGTAAACAGTTTAATAATATTCTTTCATCTTCGGATATTAATTGTACTGTTAAAACGTTAATTTTATAATATTCTAGCTTATTAGCAGAAATCTTCAACAATAACAGCTTCAAGTACTACTGAAACAGATATGGTTGTTGTAGTGTATAAATTCTTATCTATAATGTATCAGGATAAATTTATTTCTTTTTGTAGGAATCAAATCAGAAATCGTTAAAAGATCTGCTTGGTGGTAATCTTCAATGCTCAAAAAATATGAAATCCATCTGTCAACATCATGATACATTATATCCCGATGAAAGTTTAATAGACTTACGGCCTAATTCAAACTATTTCAAGAAACTTTCAAAAATTCCGGAATCATATTTTAAAGAGCTTGACGACAAAATTGAGAATTTAATTCCACTTAATATTCACAAATTCAGAAATTCTTGATAGAGTTTTTTCAACAAGATTTGACCGACGAGGAATGATTGATAATCTACGCTGTTTAGATCAAAGTGATTGGCTAATGGTATCTATTATACGAATTTTGTGCAGAACACTACCTTCATTGTAAGCACCAAGTACAAATACTTTTTGCATTCACCCGTAGGCAGTTTGTACGCGGACGTTGTCCCGTCAAAATTGCGCGGACACGGACAATGTCTCATGTCCGTGATGGTTGTCCATGTCATATTGTTTATCGAACAATCTGATTGGCTAACACGGCTGTTCTTATTATAATTTTAATTGTCTGGGACAAAAAAATATTGGCGGACATGTCCGCTGTCCGCGTCCCATGACAACACTGCCCATAGGTGTCATGTTTACTCAAATTTTTGTAGCATAATGGCGTTTCCTATGGGAGCTCGAAATCCACTACTTAACTTGGTTTCATTAGAAAAACCACCCTTAAACTCTTTTGTCCACCCATACCTACAGACGTCTCTGTGGTATATTTCAACAATATGCCATGAATTCGGAGAAATCGGATCAAAAAATCATATAAAACGTGAATGTGCAGACGGTGTCGGGTATCTAAACACAGCTGATAAATTTCAGTTAGTTTATATAGAAGGTCCCATAACCTTCAAACCATTTTTATAAATATAATAAAAGATAACATAAAATGTAGGCGACGATTTCCAAAAACGCTTGCTGTTTTCGGCGGGCAAAGTTTCCGCCTTCGAATTCACCTACAATTTTTTGACTATTGTGATAAGTTATGTATGTTTGATTTATATTATTATCTATATTAAAACATCCATTTTATTGATTAATGGTATTCTAATCTTAGAAAAATTCTGTCTTAATGAAGTGGACAATTATTTTTTTATAAGTGCGTAATAAAATGGGCTGTAAGTATTCTTGTTATTTATAATAAATGATTCGGCTTAATAAACTATGGTGCGAACCATCTAACATCGCGGCGGATTTGTGAAATTTGGCCTTTTTTAGGTCCCAAATTTAATCAATTTTTAGGATACTAATTTGAGTAAGAAATTTACTATCGTTACCCATAGGGCAAAGTTGGCAATGGAGCTCAATGGATCCCAATGGGACTGTGAATGGAGCCAATGGATGCTAATTTTTTGGGCTCCATTCACGTAACCATTTAGTTTCATTGACTCTATTGCCAACCCGGTGTAATGTTTGTATACTGCTCTATATGCTGTATATTAGGTTAGGTTACAAGCGCGGTTATATGTTAATTAGGTGCCGAGCATCATTACTTAGAGTACCTACACTAATTTTCATTAGTAAAATTTTAAGATATTACTGTTTTTTTTTTTAATATACCAAGTAATTTACCCATCGGGTACAAATAGTAATTCTCTTTGAATAATTATTTTAAACATAAACTAATTCTGGATTTTAATTATACGTGCTATTAATCGTTATTATAATTATTAAGTAAAATTTAGTTGTAATTGGTGCTATGAGCCCTTTGTCGATTATTTGTGTGAGGACATACTAGTAATAAATTAAAAATAGCCTCGATTAGTAAAAATTTATACCGATACGTATTACAGTTTTTGTGAAATGCAAGTTTTTAAAATTACCTAAAACTATAGTTGATACAATTTACGTATTCAATTGTGGGTACTACCTAAGCTGGCTAAATTTAATATTCTTACCTTTCGAAGACAAATCAATTTAAAAATTTTTACAATAAAACTTATTAAGAAAATATCATTTTGCAGTATTTGTAGTGATGGTAAATGACCTGGCCATTTGATCAAAACCAGGTCATTAAGGTCATTCAAGTCATTTGCATATAGAATAATTTTATTGGTCAAATTGCTCATAAAAATTATCGAACTCCTAAATTGGAGACCAATTATAATTGATTGAAGGGTGTTAGAATTAGAGTTCCAACCTGGATAAATCCGCGATCCATTTACTATTGTTATCCAGATAATCCGACAAATATCAACCCAATGATTAGTTATTTGTCATTTGGGTCATCTCAGGTCGTTTACCATTCTTGGCCTATTTGTGCGAGTGATACAAAGCCAAAAGGAGAAGTTAACCAATCTGAGAACGTAAAGAGTGATTATTCCGACCAGCTCGACGTGAGTGAAAACAGGAAGAAAAAAGCGAAAATACAAGAAAACGAATATTTAAACCCGTTTTGGCGCACCAATTAAAAATGACGGGAATGAAATTTTGTGTGTAAAAAATGATTATTTACTTCTAACTTTAACGTCCTAGCCCCAAAATTTTAATTTCACGAACTTACGTTGATTTTCTTTTTTTGTAGCGTAAAAATTTTTCCAATCGATTAGTTGCTATAGTTGCCCGAATAGACGGAATATCTCAGAATAGAGTCATATGAGTGCATGAGAGTGAAAACCCGTAACATTTACTATTGATATCCGGAGAACCGGATAATTATAAATTCAAAATTTTCCAAATCGATTAGTTGGAAAGTTGTCAACTAGTTGGTTTTTCAACTAACGATTTGGATCACTATTTTGAAGTTCGTTGCCATGTGCATTTAATATATAATTACGTGCTACGTAAGTTACATTCTTGATATCTTTATAGGTCAATAACCCTAACTGCATCAAAAAAGTAACTCTAACTACACGGCTTTAAACGTTCTCCTTTTTTGGGTTTGTATCATTCGTACAAATAAAGTATTTCCGCTCCTGAAAATCACTACAGCTGTTCTCGATAAGCTTGTGAGATAAACTTTTGATTTAACTAATATATGTTGTGCGTCAAACTAATATCTGCGCAAATTAAAAAACTATAACCCCGCTATACCTACCTCACCTACGCAAACGCACAATATACACATTATTACGTAATCGATCATTAAAAAAATTCATTCCTAAAAATAATCATTTGCCACTCAAATCATAAGCATTAACTTGACTTAGTTCGGCTCGGCTCAAGGTCTGCTCGGTTAACGTTGAGCCCATTTAGTAAAAGGAAAATAATAGCGATAGCGATGGTCAATGTCACACTAAATATATATAGATTTCGTATAATTGCTTATTTTGTATTTAATTCTACATTATAAAAGTTTATTGGCTCCGTTGCTAAAATGTGAAGATTATGCTAAAATGTAAAGATTAGCAAAACAAAGGTATGCACACACTTCCGCTACTAACTTTTATATGTTTTTTATCACTACATATAATAAAATTTTCAACTTAGACAAAATTAGGGTTAGAGGTTTAAGGTGCTGAACTCCTTATTAGCATTAGTCGTTTCAGCAATAAGTTGATATAATATTTTGTGTTACATCATGAAATATTTTTCGTTAATTATGAACAAATTGTGCAACCAACCTTCCCGATATCATACACTGACAAAAACGGATAAGCCAAAGATACCAGTCGCAATCAAGAAACGAATCCAGTGTCCAGCTATTTCTAGCATATAGCGCTAATGATGTCGATAATTAAACAACAATCAAACTAAATTTGGTAAAATGTTTCTTATAAACCTATAGAATTTAAATAAAATAAATCCTGTCGAGTCATTAGCGCTTTTCTAACGCTAGAAATTAGATGGACACTTGAGTGAATCCTAAAAAAGAAGTCCTTTATTCATAATACTATTTATCAGATTCATACACATGCAAGTGATTTATCTAGCTACGAAAAACATGTAAAAAATTAATTTGACAATATACTGTACGAAATATATACTATACATTGTAAATTAAAGATCATCCACCAAATTGGGTAACATAAATGAATAAATAAAAAGGCACCTATTTTGATTTAGTTTGTTTTAGTTTTAAACACTTTGATCCAAATTCTTTAAAACAATGATAGGACGACACGGAAAGCTAAAATTATTTACGTTTATATTTCTTTTCGTTTTTTTTTTACTTCTTTATCAAGCAAACCCTTCACAGAAAAATGAATTAAAAGAATCAGAAGGTAATAAAATTTTATCATAAATCTATGTTAAATCAACCTTCCATTAATGTATCCTTTTAAAAATCTATGCGAAAGTCCAAAAGTGCTCCTTTATAGTGTGTGTGCATTTATATTATAGAGAGCATTTCATTAATAATTTTATAATTACCCTAAGGCATTAATATTCTCAAATACTTTCGCAAATACTAAATCATGTAAAAGGATACATTTATGGACTATACCTTTTTTTGTTTTATTTTCGTTTTAATAAATCTTTGCTTCTTAGGTTATGATCGAAATATAACTGATGATGATGACCGAAATATAACTGATGATGATGATCAAAATATAACCAATAATGATCGAAATATAACTGTATTTGATGTCATCCCACCACCAAACCCAAAAGACTTTTCAAATCCAGATGGATACTCATTTACCATCGTTACAGCTGCAAGCTATAATCATTGGTGTCATTTAACAACTTGGATAAGTCATCTTAACACTATTAAATTACTTTTACCAGAGTATATAAAACCAAGAATAATAATTTATGATTTGGGTCTAAAACGAGAACAGAAAATTTATCTTAATGCATTCAAATCAGTTAAATACTTCACCAAACTTCGTACTTTTAACTTCTCGAAATACCCAGAATTTTGGGATCTTCAAAAAAATAGAACTTCAAGGGGTGAATATGGTTGGAAAGCTGGAATTCTTAAAGAAATTTCTATGGAATTCCCTGGAATTCTGATGTGGGCTGATACTGGAACTCTTTTTGGTCAAAAGATCTTAGAAAACCTTCCTGAAATTCTCAAATTATATAATGGTTTTTTTTCTCCAATGTCTAAAGGCACTATGGATGAATGGACTCATCCTGGCGTTTTCAAGTATTTTAATGATGATGCCAGTAAATATGTAAACCTTTCTAATTGTAATGCTGCCGCCCTGTTTTTTGATACTAGGAAAACACAATATTTAATAGATAAGTTATATGAATGTGCTCTTGAAAAAGAATGTATAGCTCCATCGGGAAGTAGTAGGATAAACCATCGACAAGATCAAGCTATATTGTCTTATCTTGTCATAAATGACTTCAGGAAATGTGAGATAAACGAATTCGATTTAGATATATTTACTCATGGTGTAGATTTACTCTGTAGGAATGATGAAAAGATTGCAAAATATGTGAGGAATCGGAATCGTCATGAAAAATGAAATCTCTTGTTTCAATTTTATTAGAAAATGTGAATATAATTCATAGCATAGCAATAACATTCTGCATTAATTAATATATCATTCGTAATATTTAATTAGAAAATATATGTAATTCATTTTCATTAACAATTAAACAAAGAAAAAATTAGAAAAAAACTTGTCCTATGCAAACTTTTTTTGAATTGTATATAAGGTAGAAAGGTATCGTGGTGAAGTTAATAGATAATCTAGAATAACTTGTAATACATATATTGTTCCAAATTGAACGAATTGTTATACCATTTATCAAGGCGAACCGTATGGTAACAAAATCTCTCGATTCTGATTACAGGATCAGGAAATATCAGCATTCGAACATTGCACAAAGTTTGGGTGAATCTAATATAACTCGGATCTATTAATCCAAATTGAATGATTTTTATATTTCAATTTCGATCATGAGGTTATGAAATATTATTTTGCAAAACATATTTTTGTGATAACATTAAAATATTCTAGATTGTGTAAATTATTACTATTATAGGTTTAACGAGATTTTTTGAAAAAGCCACCAAATTTTCATGTTTCGTCAAAAACCTCGTTAATAGTGTTAGTAAGAAACTAAATTCGCGATTTACTATGAAAATTTACCTCTTGACGAGATATAATCTTTACAGTTACACTAGCACTAGATCTAGAATATTTTAATGCTATCGCAAAAATGTAAAGTTAATGTGTGACATTCGAACGCATAATAGCTTGTGATCCAGTGATCGATTCGCGAATCGAATGGTATAAAAACCATCTAGTTTGAATCGATAGATCTAGAGTTACATTAAGTTCGCCCCTTCGCCCTTTTTACCTAATCGTATGATTGCTATTATTTTTAATGCACTAATCCAAAAAAAGAAATAAATAGCTATTGAAAATCTCGTGATTAAGAAAATTTGTTATATAAAAAGATTTTCCTTTTTCCAAGAATTAATTCATTAAAAATGTTTGTATTTCAATTTCCAAGAATTTTAACTTTATTAACGTCAATTATAGTTTCTCAAGGTAACCCTTTCATTATGAGTTTTATTTTTTAAAAAAAATCGCTTTATCACGCTTTAACCAAATTCGATGAATAAAGTAATTACATCGTTTTATTATGCATACAATATTTGTGGAAAACTTCAAATGGATCTTCGTCGAGAACAAAATTTTACACCGGTTCAACGAGAAGCTATTGCCTATGATGTACCACAATCCGGACCTTTGGTATCCAACTTTCCGATTCTTGATCGTAAAAAAAAAAATCGATTTTAATTCTATTTAACCCTATGATTATTATTCGAAATTAAAAGGCAAGCATATTAACAACATTCGTACTGACTCTAATTGTAACAAACGTAACCTCTGAATTAAATATAAACGATGTCCAAAATATAATTATTACGAGCTTTGTACTTTGGATCGGTAAACCATAAGCGTTATTTCAATAAGTATCTTTTTTTTTCATTAAAAAAAAACAAATTCTTACTATTCCGCACTTGTTTATTAATAGTTGCAAGCGCTTTATCATTCTCGCGTTATGTTTCTTATAACGTGCCTGTAAAGTTATTTTTGATCGACACTATTCACGACGCGTTACAAATCATTGCTATAGCATTAATTGTACTTTATTATTCGTAATGATCGAGTGATTAAACATGGACAAAATGATCAATGAATAATTCGAAGA
This sequence comes from Cetraspora pellucida, assembly GCA_910591915.1. Classification (NCBI taxonomy): domain Eukaryota; kingdom Fungi; phylum Glomeromycota; class Glomeromycetes; order Diversisporales; family Gigasporaceae; genus Cetraspora; species Cetraspora pellucida. Next base: position 10,310 of record CAJVQA010000993.1, on the reverse strand, counting down.
ATAAAATTTTTATTAATATGATCTAATGGTCTAATGGAATGGCAATCTTAAAGTCTTATTTATTTATTTTTTATTTTTTATTTTTTTTGTAAATAAACACTTTTGATCTGACTTTGTCTTGATTAATATTCAATTAAACTAGAATAACTATAATCAGTTCAATCAACAAATGAATAAAATCAAAAGCAATGTGAATGTATAACAATACACTATAACTTAATCTTTCTTCAATGGATAATTCTCAATAGTAACACCATCTCCTTTGATAATATAAATTTCAAGATAATCTCCAGTATAAATATCCCTTTCAGTAGCTGACGTAAAGGCATCTTTTGCGATACAAAGTGCTCGATCTAAGGACAAACGTGGTTTTTCTCCAATTTGCATATTTTTAAGTTCGACCTACATAGTGATTATATATATGTATTATATCTTGAAAAATAAACTATAATAACATAACTCTATTACCTGATTGTCAAGAAATGGTTGAATTAATGCAGCAGCTGTCCCAGCGGCTCTACAGATTTCTGAACCGTAGGATCCTACAGGATCAAAACTAAATACTACGCCCACACCTACATAAGAATAAAATACATGTATATATCTTTTTAGTTAGATTTATTGATAAATTTTTAAATTAATTACGCGAATTTAAAAATATGATTTACCATTTTCGTCAATACCACCAAGCAAAACCTGAGTATAATATGGAAAAAATCGTTTATAGTACAAAGTATTGGAAAGCAATTGAGCAAGTGCCGTTATTGACATTTCTTTTTCATGAGAATGTCTATACCACTAAAATTATATAAATGACAATCAATTAATTTAGAAATATATCATAATCATAACAACAAATTGTTGTTTAAGTTGAATTTTTACCTGCATTCTTTGTCCAAGTCTTCTAACTAATGCGTTACCATCAGCTGCAAAACCACTATTTGCCAATACCGCTTTATCTGACCTGTAAATTATTTGATTTAAAAATAAATTCAATTTTGTAAAAGAAAAAAAAAAAAAGAATTTATAATGAATTTGCTTACATTTTAAAAGCTTTAGGTGAATATCGCGCATTTATAAGATATCCGTTACTTTGACGAGTATCCGAAGCTACCACACAAAAATCCTCTCCTGCAATTGCCACTGCAGTGCTGTTACATGCAACAAAAGATGAACGAACGGGTTAACACTTTGAATTGACTTAAAAACAAAGGTTGTAATAAAGTTCCATATCGATCACCAAAGATCCCAAAATATTACCTACCCGCCATTAGCTTCATAAGGATAAAAACCATGCCCAGTGGGCCCTGAAGTTAAAGTATTGTCACAAAAAGCGGTAGAATTCATCGAGTAAAGATTTCTCTCGAAATTGAAAGTTGAAATTGATTCAACATATCAATATACACGAATTCTGTGTAACTCTCCCGTTTTTGATGGCTTACGTTGGCACATCACGTATGTATATACGTACATATCAATATCAGATAGCGTACGTAAAGTAAATTTTTGGACGGGTCACTTTACTTTCTCTATAAACTCTATGATGGATTCTTTTGTGAATAGATTTAGAGGGACCACAGAGCTTTGGGCCAACGAAGCTAATATGTTCGATGACTTTGGTCCTTATGATGCTGTTAAAGAATTCTCCCAGCCAGTATTCGAAATTCCCGCATGTCAAAATGCAAGTATACATATTTTGAACTTTGAATTGGTTGATATCTTAATAAGTGCATAACAGATATCTCATATCAAATAGCCTGTCGAATTTTTGAAAGAATGTACTGACGAAAAGTCCGATTCGGAGTGCCGTATCAAGTTTGAACATGGTACAACTACACTAGCTTTCAAATTTCAAGGCGGTATCATCGTTGCCACTGATTCGCGTGCTTCGGCCGGAAGTTATATCGGTAATTAAAAAAAAAAGAACTATTGAACTACTTTTGTTTTTAGATATGTGTGTAATGATTAATTCATGTCCCTTTTAATAATTTATTATAGCATCACAAACCGTAAAGAAAGTCATCGAGATCAATCCATATCTTTTAGGAACTATGGCTGGTGGTGCTGCAGATTGTCAATTCTGGGAAAGAGAACTTGGTAGACGATGTCGGTGAGTTTATATATATATATATCAATAATATTCATAAACATTATTATATTAAAATATTATTTTTATTATTTAGATTGTACGAATTAAGAAATAAAGAACGAATTTCTGTCGCAGCTGCTTCCAAATTATTGGCTAATATGGTATATCCATACAAAGGAATGGGACTCTCAATGGTATTTTTGACACTGAAATAATTTTTATATTATATGATATTTTCATGATGTATAACCCATTTATTATTTAGGGAACAATGGTTACTGGTTGGGACAAAACTGTATGTATATTATATGTAATATATCATTTCAAAGCAAAAATTTCCTAATTTTTCAAACTTTACAGGGTCCAAATTTGTTCTACGTTGATTCTGATGGAAGTCGGTTTAAAGGCGATATGTTCTCGGTTGGATCTGGTTCAACGTTTGCATATGGTGTGTTAGATAGTGGATTAGATTATGAATTGTCCACAAATGATGCTATTGAACTAAGTCGACGCTCGATCTATCATGCTACTTATAGAGATGCTGCTTCCGGTGGCTATGTCAGAAGTATGTGTATGATTCAAATGATTTATTTCATTATCTTGTCAAGTGTTCTCATTATCTTGTTTTATACTTTCAATCTAGTTTATCACGTTAAAGAACAAGGTTGGGAATTTATTGGCTTGTTTGATGTTGGTAATTTACATTGGGAATACAATGGTTTATAAATAAAAGTGTAATTTTTATTGGCAACAATGTTCAAGATTACATTGTCTAATGATAAAAATCATACAATTTAACAATTTTCGGTTTGAAAATCTATTAGTAAATGTAATACCCATTAGGCCAGGCTAACTTAATTCTTTGTCTAACATTAGGTAGCTTATAAGAGAGGGGCGGGTTATTAAAAAATAAATTAAAAAAAGTACTGTAATTTTCATTGACTGAAAAAAAAAAAATATAAATACATACGTTTTAAATAATGCCACAATCGGATTGGTTAACATAGTGGGTGTTGTATTCAATAGTGGTTATGTTAATCGAAGAATTAAATTGGGTCCAACCTTCTTATGAATTTTTACTAAATACTAGTAGATAAGGGTGCTTTGACTAGAGTTGTGGTGAAACTGGTGAAATTTATTATAACAGCCAATCAAATGTTAGAAAGTCACCAATTTCATCAGCAACTCTAATTTTGACGATTTGCTATTTGATGAAAGGAGTATTTTCAAAACAAAGAGCCACAATAATACTATATGAAAATAATCTTGTGACAAATTGTAATTAAAGATATAAGTTATGTTATAATTAATAGTTATTGTAGAATCAATTAAATAACCAATTATACGTAGTATAAATCACTATCACTATCAGAGTTTTAAAAAATAACTGGTGAATATATACCTGGATATAAGAAAAAAATCAAAAGTCAAAAGTTTATTAGGAAAACTGATGTAGTTGTTTAAGTAAAAATGTTCAGCACATATAAATACACCTTCAGCTCTAATCTATCATAACTTACCCTAACCTGGGGTCTTTGCCTTGAAAATGACCTTACTGTATTTGCGTGTAATAGCGTTATTTCGAGTCATGGCCAAAATTAAGCTTAATTTAGGCCAAAATTCGAAATTTCACCCCGTTATTACGCGCAAATACGGTACATGACTACGTAGATTTTATGAATAAAATTTAAAATTTCCAGCCATCCAGTAATCCAATTTAAATAACCTTTTTTTTTTTGTAAACCTTAATAGTTATATGTAAAAATTAGGTGTTAACCAATTTTACTTAAGATACCTAAATATGGTTTCTTAGTAAAATTTGATATTAATGATTTTTTCTTATAATACGTATCATACCCACCGGGTACTTCTTTGCTTAATTTGTGTAAATATTTTATTTTTTTTGAATTAACGAATACGAATAGGAAATTTTGTTGTATGTATATACATTTGCATAATAGGCAGTCTAGATGTTTGAGAAAACCCGAAATTTTGATTAATATAATTCGTAACCATGTTAACTTTAGATCTGAAAATAACGCCTTCCTGACTGGAATTAAGCCCCTAAAATTTGATCATGTATTATTTTTGGTTCAGATTAGGGCTGTAAACCAAACTATTTGGGATGGCCCAAACCAAATGACAATTAGTATCGCACTAGGTATTTACAACTTTTTACTTATTGTCAAACCCATGTGAAACTAATTGTCACATAGTTTGGGTCGTCCCAAATAGTTTGGTTTACAGCCCTAGTTCAGATATCTAAAATGACTACGTATAGATAGTTACTCTTACTCTAAATATACTTTATTCACATCTAAGTTGATTGGGTTAGCAATTAAAGTTAAACGTATGTATACCGATACAACTGATTAATTCTTTGGAAACATATTTGGAATAATTTTAGATCAGAAGGGAAAAGCATTAGCGGATGTACTTTACAGAAACACTACACCGACTAGTGAATTCATTTGATGAAACAATACCTTGAAGTATTTAAACATTCAACGTAATGAACTTGTTGGATTAGAAGAAGACAAAGCGTTCAGTAGATGCACTTCGTAAGAACGCTATACTGATATCACTTGATGAAGAAAATTACCTTGAATTTTAATCAAAGTTCAATTGCAATATAAGATAACAATTCTTTGAATCTTAAACGATCTATGAAAGCCTGAGAATAACATGGATCCGGAAAAAAGGGATCAATTATATATAGTCCCAATATGCAACTAATCCTTACACTTTCATACTATCATGCGCATTTTGGAATATACTGTGATATAGGTTTTGGTTTAATACAAATAATTCGTGAAATTTGCAGACAGATTAGCTCGTAAGAGATAGTATCAATGATGACTAGGTTATAATATATTATATTCTCAATATCTATGCTATTGACAGACATCTCATGTTTTCCTCAGGAGAATATAATTTTATAAAGTATTTTGTTATCAATTTATAATGAATGCTACAATATTTTTCAGAGATCTGCAAAGATCATTATTTCATAATTCATATGGGCTAAACAGTGTTATTAATATCACTATTTGGACTTTTGAACTATGGTTATTTACTCAGTTCAAGTCAAGTCATAAGACATCGGATTAGTTAAATAACTAAGATTTTTATATAGTAAATTAAAATGTGTTACTAATAAAACTTTTTTATTTTTAATTAATTTTTATCAAAATTCAGTTATACAGTCGCACTCCCATATAGTCACCTCCCTAATAGTCACATTTTCTATTTATTCACCTAAAAATTCAGTCCCAATTATATTTATATTAAAATTCTTTCTATAATGTCACAATTTCTATATAAGCACTATCACCAAATTCTGTAAACAATTTTAAATAAATTTTATTTATAAAATCACAATTTTTATATAGTCACAATTTTAAAATATAAAAATATCTAAAACATGAACAGCTTTCTATAAAATCACATTTATAAGTATTTCAAGTTTCTATATATTTTTCTTAATTTTGATTTTTTATGATATTTGAATTTCTATAGTCAAAAATAAGATCTAATTCTTGTCTGTTTAAAAAAATTAGCTTAATAATAGGTTGATTTTATCGGGTTTTAAGAAGTAGTTACTATATCAACTTTTTTAAATAGATAAGAATTAAGATCTTATTTTTGGTTATGAAGTTCTATAGCTCTACTAAAATCTTCTATACAGCTTTTTTTCTTTTACTATAATTAGTTTTTATTTTTTTAAAAAGTACTCTAAAATGTATAAATAATGTAAAATTAAATTGAATTTATTAGACAATTAGACAAACTTCTATTTATGAGTCTTCATGCAAAGTGATAGCAAATCATGTAATCAAAAAGAAAATCAATTATACAACCTATCACAAATACCAGAAATAGTACAGAAATCACATCAAATCTACAACAGCATATGCCAGCAATATGAGAACAATGCAACAACCAACAATAGTGGTATGACAAGGAAGACATAAATATAATAAATGACAAATAAAGGTTATTTTAGTAACAAACCTGAAAACAAGAAAATTCTTTGACTTTAACCTATTCACAGAAAATGGGTGATTATATAGTTTTGTCATTTTTTTTTTCATTTCTTTGCTTTTATTTCTCTATTCTCATTAGAAGTCTACATGTTTCTGCTTATAGCTGATTTGCTTTAGCAAAGCAGAAAACCATCAGCTTGTTAATTCTGCAGTAACTTCTAGCACAATAATATTGTAAATTACTCAGAATGTCTTTGTTATTCCTGACCAATCTTGATTAATTATTCACTTTATTATATGTAATATACTAATATATTTCTTAACTGCTTAAATAAAAATCACCTTCAGTCTAGTAATAATTGTTAGCTTAGTCCAAATAAGAGTATAATATATAAAGCAATGCTTTTTGAATATGTGAATATTAGTATATACAAGTTATAATCAATACTAAAACTAATATCTGTCAATTATTCTAAATTTGAATTAGATTAGTATTAGTAAAGATTGAGTAATAATAACAATATAGCAATAAAAAAACTTATCTTGTATTATTATATGATCTCATAATTTATCTTAGATTGTAAATAAGATATAAGTACCTTTATTCTAGATAGTAATATATATGTAGTAAAAAGATTTTTGTTAAGAGTAGATACTAGTAGTACCAAATTTTTGCCCTTATCTAGTTGATCAAAGATGAATGAAACTTAAAATAAAATATTAAAATAAAAAACATCAATGTAAAATAAATATTGAAAAAAAAACATAAGGTAAAACATTAAAAAAAAAAAAGTTATTGTTATTTTACTTATCTCTTTTTTTTTTAATAGAAAAATTGAGTTCATATAGAAGATCAAGCACTATTGCTATTTTTTTTTAAAAAAAAAAATTGTATATACATGTTACATATTTTGTTATTATATAAATAATATAAATTCACACACTTTTAACTTAAAAATGTTAGTAAACTATGAAGCTCCAAAAATGCATAGATGTTTAGATGACTTGCAATGAAAGAAAAATTGTAAATATATCCAACAAAATCTGAACACAAAACATTATTAAATTATATAAAAGTTTATAAAAAGATATTTAAACTTAAAATTAGACCATTCTACTATATCAAAAGTTTTAAAAAATTGTGAGTTATATAAAAATATAAAAGATAAAAGTGTATCTGAAAACCAGTTTTATCATAAGTCTATAAAATTTTTAAGACTTAAATTTGCTATGAGAACTTGAATACAACAAGTTGTTGCTGCAAATATGTTTTTAAGTAACCACTTGTTAAGAGAAAAAGGAATGAAGTTTCTTACACACTTGATATTAAGAAAGTGAATTTATTATTTTCATTCAGTTGGATTACTAAATTTAAAAAAAGAAATCAACTCTATCATATTACAACTTATGGTGAATCTAAAAATGTACCACTTGAATTTTTATCAGAATTTTGACTACAACTGCAAGATATTACATCTCATTACCATCTTGATAATATTTATAATGCAGATAAAACTGGGCTCTTTTTTTACATACTTCCTAGTCAAACACTCTCAGATAGATAGCAACATAAAAGAAAATTAGTAAAGTCTTTTTTTTTTCTTAATTATATATATATATATTTTTATATACAATATATATATGTTATTTTAATTTTTTTTTTTTTTAATAGAACAAAACATGAGTTACAGTATTACTTGCAGCAAATTCTACTGGAAAACATAAACTTTGACTACTTGTAATTGGACAATCTGAAAGACTATGGTATTTTAAAAACATTAATATTTCTTAACTTCTAATAATTTATCATTCTAATAAAAAGACATGAATAAGGTTAAATATATAGGAAAAATGACTATGATATATTGATAGTATTTTTTATAATCAAAAATAAAAAATTCTAATAATTATTGACAATGCATATTTACACACTTCTTTAAGTTCTGTAGACTCAGAAGTTTTAAACACTAATTTTATATTAACTAATGTAACAGTATATTATTTGCCATTAAATACAACATCTCATATTCAAATAATGGATTCAGACATAATTAAAAGTTTTAAGTTAAAGTATAAATTATTTTATTCTCAGTATATTTTAAAGTTATTTGAGAAGAAATACAACTTAGAAAAGAAAGTTTTTTTTTTTTTTTTAAATGTAGTTTTAATAGTTATTAATTTATTATATTTATTAAATTATAATAATAAATTGAATATCAAACAAGTCATTAATTTTATTGCACATTCATGGAATAAAATAAGTAACACCATGATTAGAAATTGTTAGAATTTTACTAGCATACTTTCAAATGTAACTAATAGTAATGAACTAGAGCAAGAGCTATTTTTTATGAATACTAATGATGAATATGAAACTATTGACCTTTTTAATAACAGGTTTCTTATTTTTTATTTTTATTTTTTTTAAAAAATATATATATTTATAAAATTAACTTTTTTTGTTTTTTATTTAACAGAGACCTAACAACAGCTGAACTTAAGAAAGATCTTGAATTATATTATAAAGTTATTGATAAGCTTCTTGTAACAGAAGATGTGATAAATAATAATGAAATTCTTATAATGATTCATAAAACATTTAGTTTTGAACTAGTAGTAACAAACTTTGAAGAAGATAAAGTGTCTTTACCACCTTTAGTAAATTTGTTAGAAGCAATAAATATATTGAATATCCTTATTTAATTACAGAAACAAAAAAAAAGTGATGATGGATTTAAGCCAGAAGAGTTAGATATGTTATGCAAAAAAGTATATTATTTTGAATAATTGAAAAATGCATCAAATAAAAAAACTGATCTTCACTATTTTGGTAAACAAAGTTTTGAAAATTTATTTGAAATGAGTTTATTTTGTCATAATACAGTATATAAAACTTTATTATAACTATTAAATTTTATTTAGTAACTATGATATCTGTATTTTAAAATATCAGTAAAATCAAAAAAGATAATAAGAGTTTTGATAGTTATAAATATAAAATTACAAAATTTATAATGTAGTTTCAATAATTGGATTAATAAATATGAAACAACAAATATTTTTTTTGTGTACTTAATTTTATTTTTAGTAAATCATTATAATAAAAAAATAATTTGTTTTATACAAGTTCAATTTTAGTCATTTATTTAGAAGATAAAAAAAATTATAAGAATGATAATTTAAATAGGATGTAAATTTTATTTATCTATAATTTTATTGAAGCAAAATAGTTTGTGTTTTGTAGTAATTATATTTTGATAAGCATGTTAATCTTTGTTTTTTAAATATACCAATTAAGTTAAGACCAGTGTTTATTCTTATTATTAGAGCATATAATTAATTAAGATGTCTCTAATAATAATTTATTACAAATCATAATTTAAATAGTATAATTTTATAGAAAAAATAGTTATAGCTCTATATTTTTTAATTCGAAAGTAAACTTATTGATTAAGAACAATATACTTGTAGTTAAAATCAAATTTTATATGTAAATATATTTATGAGAATCAGGCTTATAATACTTATACTGATAAGACTGTTATGATAACTACAAAATTATATCTTAAAATTTATTTATTTTTTTAATGTAATTAATTAAAATTCTATAAATTGTTTGAAATTTATAATAAAAAAAATTATAATTCAGTTTAAAATATAGTGCATATAAGTTTTATGCTAATAATTTATGATTCAGTAATCAATATCTGATAATTTTTATACTATTAAATTCATCTTATTAAGATGAATCAAATAGTATAAAAATTATCTAATTCTGATTACTGGATTACAAGATATATTTATTTAAAAAACTAATAAAAAATAATAATAAATAGTATAATAAAAATATTATAGTGTACATAAATTTTATGGTTAATAATTTGTAATCCAGTAATTAGAATTAGATAAATTTTATACCATTTGATTCATCTCAATAAGATAAATCCAATGATATAAAAATTATCTAATTTTATTTACTGAATCACAAGATATTGCAACTGTACTATAATAAGTACTATGTTAAAATATTCATACTTATCTTATATTCTATATAATCACTATAATTTATTTTTTATATATTGGTAATTTTATAGAAAATTTTGCATATAGTCACATCTCTATCCCTTAGATTGTAGGCTAACACAAGCAAATTTGCCTGTGTTTTTGCATTTTTTTAGCTCTGATCTACTTTTTTAAATTGTTAAAATATATAAATAAAATTTGGTATAATAATA
>CAJVQA010000992.1:0-28399 GCA_910591915.1 Cetraspora pellucida | reverse complement strand
TAATATGTAAATATTTGAAAAGTAACTAAGTCACAAATAATACTTTTAATAAAAGAGTGCCACCTGCACCCCTAGTTATTAAGACAACAGGGATATTCAAAAAAAAAAAAAAATTCTGTACATGCATTATTTAAGTTCCCCTGCCTGAACTCAAAATATTTATGTTAACCAATTATGAATGTTATCATTATTCTTGGGATGCGTTGTGAAAAATTAACAAAGTGATTATTCTGCCAATTCGATAAGTTATTGATTTTGGCATGAATAATGTAACGGTTATTATTTACAAAGATAGTCTAAAACCCGATTTGTAAGGTTTTAAATGACCTCTATTTATGGTGCTATGACAATTATTAATCGATAATGACCAGATAATCAATATCGATATAACTTTAGTTAAGTATTATACTTTAGAAGCATATTCAATCGAAAAAAAATTTAGAAGGGTTATAAATTCGAACAACTGCTAAACACTTAGATGTTAGTGATCTTCAATAAGTCAAGTTTTCAACCAATAGGAGGTTTCAAAATTAAACGTGCGGGAATCTAATTTTACAGAAATAGATGACGTATTTATTTATAAATGAGCGGTATATCAACTTTATTTCATTTCTTTTGTCGTTAAAGAGTCTTTTATTTCGTTAAATGGGGAACTTCATTTTCATTTTCCGATTTTAAAATTTTGAAATACAATTATGTAAGATTTTTCAAACTCTCATTTAATTTCAAAATGCGCCACTCATTTGTTAACTTTGAAATCCCTAATTTCAAAGTCACGTCCGTAATCTGTGACAGGTTATGCCACTAATTTCAATCACCGTCTAATTATATTTCTAGAGTAAGACTTGACTGTCATAAACTATTAAAAAAAAAAAATCTTATAAATTCAAAAGTTGTTTTTGATATTAACTTAACAAATATTTATAAAAATAAAAACCTTTTAAAATTAAAATAACTAATACCACACAAATAATTCACTAGTATATTATGATCACTTTAAGCAAAGCAAACAATATGTCGTTTCTTTAACCGTGCTATTGTTCAACACATTCTTTCCTAAAAGATACTTTTTTTATTTCTCTCGAATAAAGATAACTAACTCAAAGAGCTGAATTTTTCTTTCTTCCATAAAGGCAAATATTCGGGAGATTTTATTTTTGTTATATTACACTGATATTTGAATTTATCTAACATGGATCGTAATGTTGGCCTAATATTTTTGGCAGTTTACATTAATAACTTAAAATAAAGTGATGTCGGAAATATTGTTCTCATCCATTTTCTTAATTCCGTTTTATAAGTTTTTTTTTAAAAAAATATATCAAAATTCGTGTAACCTGCATTTTATTAAAAAATTAGTTCTCTTTTACAGTAAGCCTTATTAGAAGTCGATAGGTTATTTAAACTTTTATTTGCGCATTTAACTCATGTTAGATAAAAAAAAATTTAATTTATAAAATCGAAAAAAAGTAAAGAATAATCAAATACGATCAAATCGTTTTTATATATTCAACTTTAACTTCGTAATGATAAGCCTTTTCAAATTACTAAATACATTAGTTTTTCATCATTTAAGGCGGTGATTGAAATCAATGGCTTAACCTGTCACAGGTCACGGACGTGTATTTCAAAGAAATGGATGCGTTGAAAGACTTTCGCCACTTGTAAGAAAAATCACATCTATTAAACCCTGAATGATATAAAATATCTTAAAGACTTAATGGAAAGAAAGTCTAGCTGATATTTGTATGAGTTACAATTAGAAATGGAACTTTAGTTAGGACGTGAAAGTAGAGATCTTGTAGTTTCACGTGAGTTTTAATTTACCGTACGTACCAGGCTTTAGACTATCATTGTAAATAATAAACGTTACATTTGATAATGCCGAAATCAAAAATTTATCGAATCAGCAGAATAACCATTCGGTTAATTTTCATCATTCTATAGGAAGAGTTTCATATAATTGGCTGATATAAATTAATTGGCCAGGTAACTTATTTATACAGTTTAAAATACTTTTTGAGAACATACAAAATCACTGTAAATGTCATTTCTAGCTTTGAAAAAACGGTTATATTCACAGTGCAAAAATAATCAGTAACTTCACTTAGAAGCAAACATTTCGTTGTTTATTATTATTATTCATTATTATTCATATTAGCAGGTATAAAAAAAAAAACAGTCGAATAAAAAAAACGATCAAAATAATTTAGTTTCGAAAAAGAACTCTTACAAGTTTATTGTATTTAAATTTAAAAAATTATTTTAATAATCTTAATACTTATACAGTATTACTTTATAAGTAAATACGTGTAGTATTAATTAACAATATAGAAACGGTAGTAATGCAATGGTTGTAATTGGATGAAAATTAAGGTTATCATGTAAGACTGTGAACATTGACGATTAAAAAGGGTATTTCTACTCAGAAATAATTTATAAGGATAATTAATGAAAGGATAGTATAAAATTTCGTATGCTTTATGAAATAATTTAATTTGATTGGTTAATTCTCAGTAGGAGAGCAAACTAAAGTGGTAGGTGTGCAAGTGAAAATAGTTGTGGTATCATAATTACTACAATCGGATGGGAAGTGTGTGGGAGCAGAACAAAGCAATGATGTGGTTGTATCAGTCAAGCAGTCTATTGTTTGAGTGAAGGTTGGGCCGAATGATTCAATAACACATAAAGTAGTAGTTTGAGGACCGCAAACTTCAGTAGTAGGTATGCAAGTTGTAATAGTTGTGGTTTATGCACATTTACTACACTCGGATGGATCTTGTGTAGGATCGGGACAAAGCAATGACGCGGGCAACTGGGTTAAGCAGTCTATGGTTTGTGTGAATGTTGGACCAGATTTTTTTACAACACATGTTTGGATAGATGCTTTGGTAGGTTGAAGGTGAGGTTGAGGATGAGGATGATGTCGCGCATTGATAGTTACAAAAAAAAAAATGATAAAAACAAATAAATGACTATTTATGGATGAATATGTATTCATAATTAGACTAGCGATTAAATTTAAAAGAATTGGATCCGTTTTTTATTTATGAAACGCGATTCATTTTATACAAGATATTCGTGATACTAGTACGTACGTACATATGTACCAAGAACGAAGTGGATGATATTAATGTTTCTTTTTTACATGAATCATATGCAATATTTTGAGGGGTCAAATATTTACTTACAGGTTTTTTCATCACTAATTTATACACGCGTATCTATTTAGCATATAATATGCAATTATCAAATAAAATAAGATAGCTGCGTGACGTTGTCACGCAAAACCAGGTATTGCATTAAGTAAATATATAGGTTGTCGCACTATCGGTAATTGGTTACGATAACAATTATAATCACTTACTCCCATGTACGTATAATTAAAACTGCATGTGCATTTGAATTTTCGTTATAAATTTTCTGTACGTATGTATTACATGTCGATATATTACCTTTGATAGGATCTTGTAGAATTTTACTGACAACCATTTTGCAGACAGCCATTTCACTGACAATCTCTGGTCACCACTAACTATAAAGCAGGCCAACCCTAACTAAATCGGGCCAAATTTGTCGACTAAATTGGTTTATACCCTTACCAGGAACGGAGTACGAAGTACGTCGAGTATGGTTTACAGGCGAGTGAAATGATGTACTTTTCTTGTATCTGATTGGATAGTCTATCCTGTGACTTCATCTATACTATGTTTGTATCAGGAACGGAGTGTATGACCTTATTTACATATGAGGCTTCTCTATGCGTATTAAATATGTGACGATAATATTATTCTCATTGTTTATTTCGTACTGTAATCATTTATTCAGAGTACTGCAATCTGAGTTCTTGAAATCCATGACCAGAATTTAAATAAAGTTAACAATATTGATAAAATATTACGTACAGTTTGAATAAATATATCGTAACTCCAGTATACTTGAATTTGCAACTTTACCATTTCAAAGCATCGACCAATCATATTTTATAAAAAGGTATATTTGTACAAGCGGCTATCTATATCATAACAAAGCAATACGTATATAATAAATAATAATGAATGAACAGTAGATAACAAGTGACACGCAAATTTCTTTAAAATGGCGTGCCGAGTAACCTATAAGAAACAAAGTGATATTTTAAGTCTGAAATGTGTGTCAGGTTTGTTGCATAAACAAATTCTTGCACGTCTTGAATATGTGTTATGGCAAAGATTTCCTGAACTACGATTCAGATTTCAAGATCAGGTAGAACTTAATCAAGAAAATTCAAAACAAACCTTCATTTTGTCAAAAATTACTTAGTTCTCAAAAATCAGCAGAAGAAACCACCTTTAGTGCTCTAAAAAAAGGTTTCGTTGGGCAATTTTGTTATATAAACTACTCCTCTCTAATTCCTAAACCTGACCTTAACCCTAACATAAACAAGCTTTAAAGAATTTTTTCTGCACCACGAACCCAACACACATTCAAGTAATGCAAAATTCTTTAAAACTCATTTCTATAAAGACTAACATTCGTATTTAAGTTAGAATTAACAAGGTGGTGAATCGGTTGGTAAATTTTTTTATTGGGTAAATTTTGTCAAAATAAACAACTTTTGACAAAACGAACGTTTGCTTTGAATCTTTCTGATTATATCACTTTATATATGATCCTAAAAATTTTTTTTGTACTTTGAGTTCTGCGCCACCATACATCACTTTTCCAATAGTATATTTACTAAATGCAATACCGATACTCACGTTTTCCGTTGCGCAGCTATCTTATTTTAAGAATTGTGACGATCCTAAGGCCACCCCGATTTAATTCAGTGGGTTACATTACCCCACCTCCCCTCCATTATAGTAAAAAAAAAATTTAGTAAATAACATAAGTATTACGTGTTAGTTCGGAAAAGTTTTATATTGAACGGAACATTTCGGAAAAAATCTCGAAAACTTTACCATGTGAACCCCTTGAACCCTCCTTTTGAAGTGGAGATGTAATGTAAACCGCCGAATTAAATTGGGATGGCCTAATAATACTAATTATTCTGTGATTTTCGGAATTTTCAGAGTCCATACTACATTGCAATCACAGTAATTTACACTTTATAAGTACATTGTCACCTATAGAGATGGGTTTCATGCGTGCGCATGATTGCGGAAACATGCGCATGATTCCGTTTCATGCGCATTTTATCCCATCAAGATTTCTCTCCTCTCGATCGTTTTTTCTTTTTTTTGCCTTTTTTTTTATCATGCGATATCATGCGCATGAAACATTTCGTGCGCATGTTATTTTAAAATGCGCTTTTTTCCCATCACTAGTCACCTACTAGTTATGCATAGCATAGCGGGCTTTCACTACGATTGGTTAATTTTTGTAATTTTCGTAAAACTTGATTGGCTAATAAAACTGAAGTAGATTAAAAAAAAACAATGAAATAAGAATTTAATATTAGATATTATAAAATTAATATATGTAAGAAAAAAATAAACATGATCATATACATCAATATACAAAATCATGCTCAAAATACTGACCAGTTCACAAATCTTATTATTTATTAAATGGAACTTTATTTAATACAAGAACTTTGTCTACAGTAATTAATATTACTAACACCATAAATATTTTAAACATAACTATCCACTAGTACAAAGAATGTTTCAACATAATTTTTGGATAACTCTACTTGTAAAATATTACTATCATAAAAATTAGAATCAATATACTCCAACTATAAAATTTCTAAACCTAATAAATATCTATAAATCAACACTCTTCAACAAATTAAAATAAATAAAAATATTTAAGTATTTATATTATTGTTTAATTAAATCATTAATTCATTAAATAATAATTATTTAACAAACTTAAATAAATTAAATACTTTTGTCATGCCAATTATTTTCTAGATATAACAAACCTCTATATACAAAATCCAGATATAATGAACTCAAAAAATTTAAAATTTTATAATAATTTGATACAAAAAGAGCTATGGGTCTTTAAAAGAACATAATTTTTTATAAAACTTTTTTTGTCTTCTGAAATCGTCAGTTTGTTATGGAAAGAGTTTACCATATGTAATTTCTTGAACTTCTAAACAATGCATTGAACCTTAAATATATTTTAGACAACAAATTAGTTTTATACAGAAAGATCTAGTACAAAATAGATCTAAAAATAATTCACAGCTTTGAACTTATAAAAAAAAATAAAAATAAAAAAGATTAAGATGCACATAACAAAATAGAAATAATATCAAAAATTCCAAAATGTGTTTTTCATATAACTTCTGAATTACTTTGATAGTTAATAAAATAAAATGTGAAGTTTCTAATTTTCTTTATTTTATATTCTAGAAATTTGTATTTATAGAATTCAATCTTGTAGCAAAAAATCATTACTTTAATAAGACTTATTATTATAATAAGATCAAAAATTAGCTAATTATAATAAAACCCACTATGCTATTATTGACCTATCTATATGAGTAGCCTAATTTTAAATTATATAGATATTGAAAAATCTTGATACCCAAAATGCTGGGATGGTCGATCATCTAATAGAATCAAACATATGTCTAGTTTTATTAATTTTTGTATAATAATAGATTTTTTGATCAAAAAATTATGCAACAGACTTTATATTAAAAGATTAGTAAAATGTTTTTGAATATTTAATGCTTAATAATAAATTTTTTTTTTTAATCTTAACATATTTTATTTTCTATTACATTTTTAGCAAAGTTATGTTTTCAGATTATACATATAATAATAAAATTTTCTATTAAAAAATATATTTCAGATTAATATATATAAAATTTAATTAATTTTTTAAAAATGTATATTATATAAATTAGCAAAACTGTATATAAAGTGTAAATATTTTAACATAACTTTATAAAAGAAGAGTAAAAACTTCTTTTTACCAATTCTGATATTAATTTATCATGTAGTTAAGACTAAATAATCATTTAAATTTTTTAGAAAAGTGTAATAGATTTAACCTACATAATGATGATTAACTTGATAGTAATAATAATAGCTTTAACAATAACAATGATGTGACTAATCATAATTTAAATAATTAAGGAAATAATTAGTATGCATTTGGATAGTATATTAAAAGAAAAATAAGTAATATTTATTATGTACTGGAAAAGAATAAATTAATTAAACAGAATTGCATAGTTGAATAAATTAATTAAATAGAACTGCATAGTTAAATGAATTAGTTAATTAATAATATGCATAAAAAATAATGTAATAAATAGAAGTTAATAATAATTTATTGTAATATATAATCAAAAAACAAATAATAAAAAATATTTACTCTTTTTTATTTAATGTGATATAATTTTTTTGTCTTACACTTACTAATCTAGTAGTGATTTATAATAATTACAATATGGGTAGACTAAGTAAGCATTAATTACATTCTAAAAAAGCTACACAAAAAAGTCTTGAAAGTAGATATAAATCTAGAATTTATAAGCAATATTTTTCTAAAATAAATGATCAACAACTAAACTCAACCTGTGAAATGATTAAAAAATTATATTATAATAAGTCTTTATTAAAAGAAGACAAAAATAAAATGAATTAATTTCTACAATTCAAGAATTATTATAAAAAGAGGTGTCTTCAACAAATCATTTGATTAGTGTAATGTGATATTCAAAAAGTATACAAGAAGAACAAATATTATCACTATATTTATAAGACAAATCATTACAATTTATTTAGGAGTCTCTTTATAAATCAACTATATTTAAATCATTAGAAGAAACTAATAAAAAATTGTATTATAAAGTTCAAAAACTAAAAAATCAAAATATGCAATTAATTCATAAAACACAATCAATAGGATCAATAACTTGACATTTATAAGACAAAAACATGCATCAAGTTTCTTAAATTCATTAATATGTTCAAAAATCTGTATTTCTTTCTTCTAAAAAATTTAAATAACATATTAAATTATTATTTAAAGAAAATAAATAGTAATATTCAACAGATTTAATTTGGTTAACTATACAAATAACATAAATTAGACAAATATCTATATGTTTAGCTACAGAGTATACAAAATTAATCTATGAATTTTTAATTGAGAAATCATCTAAAACTTGGTTTTTATATAAAACATTATCTTTATAACATAAAGATATTTCCAAATTATTTACTAACTCTTTTTTTAATGAAATATGAAATACTATTAGTTATAATATCATAGTTGATGAATCCAAATATGATGAAATTAAAAACTTTATAATGAGTTTTATGTTTTGAAGCTTTACTCATAATAAATCTTTAGCTACAATGACACATCTTCAGGATATTGATAAATATAATAAAAAGTCTGTATTAGAAACAGTTTAAGCTATAATAAAAAGTTCTCAAATTAATCCTAACAAATATATTGTGTAGTTGTCAAATAACACTGTTTACATGTTTGGCAATAATAATAGTATAACTGTTCTTTTTAACACATAAACAAATTCCAAATTAATAAGAATTGAATGTGAATTATATATTATGTACATTTTATTTAATAATTTTGAGCAAGCTGCATTTGGAAAACTTTCTTTAATAATTGGTTTTATAAAATTTATATATCTATATAATTTAGTTTATTTTATATAAGAATTACATAACAGTTACAATATGAATGATAATGATAAAGCTTTGAATATAACTGAAAAAAAATTAAAGAACTATATAAAAGTTACTTAGATTTGCACTTTACTCAATATCAACAACCAATTTGTGAATATTGGATTATAAACTACTAATTCTTAAATAATATTTGGAATATTGTTCATCCTATTTGAAGTTTGTTAATTGGTTTATATTACAGTTAGAAAAACTTCATAAGTTACTTCAAACATATTTTCAAAATGGTGTCTTTTCTTACAATGAATACAAAATCCAAAATTAATTATTTAAACAAAGTGCTTAGTATGATTCAAATATGTTTTTATGAGTCATTAATATAATGCATGGTTAGTCAAGATACTAAACCAAGAATTTTATATAAAAACAATTTTAAGTAACTTCCAAATAGTTTTCAGGTATATGAAATGCCTGATAGATAATCAAATAAAATAGTTATTTAAATAGTATTAAAAAAAACTTTGAACTTTTTTTTATCAATGAACTATTAAAGGCTATTGATCTTTTAAGTACAAAACAATTTGAAGAAATTTTTAATGAACTTGAAAATGGAATGCAAAAAGCATTTGATCATTTTACAAAGTGGATAATATCTTGGCATCATTTACTACTATCTATTTGTCAATTAGAAAATGATTCTGGTCAGTCATTTGACTGAAGTTTTCATTATGTTGTTTTAAAATAACTATGGATAAATATGCCAAATGAAAATGAAATCAAATTTGCAAAAGAATTAGAAGATGACATTATTAATTCTAATACAAGTAATTTAGAACTGTCTAGATTATTATTAGAAGATAACTACTTTCAATATGAGTTTGAGAAATTCTGCATATCAATAAATTCTTTATTACATTATTATCCTCATATTTATGAATTCATCAAAACCAAAGTTTATAGTATTAAAATTCATCAACAACAGCTCGAAGGATTGTTTAATAAATTAGATTTAAAAACACATCCTAATATAACAATGGACCTTTGAGAATCAAAGCTATGCTTAACTACAACAAAGCTTGATAAGGAAAATTTAAAAGCTGGACTTGAAGAAATTCACTTTGAAAGAAAAAAGTCAAAAAATATTTTTTCAGAAATACAAAATCAATCAGATCATATTCAAGCTAAGCAGCTCTTCAAACATATATTTAGTAAATAGGATTAAATTTAAATTTTAATAATTATTGTATTGCAGTCTTGCTTTGAATTAGTTTGCATGTAGTATTGCTTTGAATATAGTTACATATTTATTATATTTGTGATATCACTTTGAATTAGTTTGCATGTAGTATTGCTTTGAATATAGTTACATATTTATTATATTTGAGATATTACTTTGAATTTAGTTTACATATTTATTATATTTGCAGTATTGCTCTGAATATAGTTTACTAAATAATTCATATATCTATTATATTTGCCGTATTGCTCTGAATATAGTTTACTAAATAATTCATTAATTAATTAAATAAAAAAATGTATGTATTATTACCATTATTTTTATTTTTTATGTATAATAATATATACATACATAAAAAAAATCCGCACTATTACAAATTTATATGGGACTAGACATATGTTTGATTTAATTGGATGATTGACTACCCCAATGAAGCGTGTATTGAACTGTTCATTTATATAAATTCATAAGTTTGACAGTCTCATAAATGCGGCTTATGGGATAATAAACTTAAGATATATGGATTAACTCAAAATACAACAACAAATGTATACTTGATGGTATTTCAATTTGCTAATGATGGAAGTCTTCATAAGTTTTTAAGAAAAAATTTTCAAGAACTTACCTGACAGACTAAATTAAAACTACTTAAATATATTTCATGGGATTTAGATAAAATTCATAATGCAGGATACATTCATGCAGACTTTCATAGTGGAAATATTTTGCAAGATGGAGGCAATAACAATATTATACGTTCTTTCATCTCAGATATGGGAGTTTCTAGAAAGTTTAATGATAATGAACCAGATTATATTTATGGTGCGATTCCTTATGTCGCCCCGAGATTTTATTAGGTCAAAAGTTCACAAAGGCTGCAGACATTTACGGCTTAGGAGTTATAATGTCAGAGATTTCAACTGGACAAAGACCATTTGACGGTTACAAATTTGATGAAGATCTTGCAATTAAAATTATTCTCAATGGATTGACACCTGCGTTTGCACCTGGGACACCCAATTGCTATATTGAATTTGCTAAACATTGCACGGATCCTGATCTGCAAAAACGACCTTCTGCCTATGAAGTTTGGAAAAAACTTAAAGAATGGAATGAAAGTATAGAAAGTTTGGTTTGTGAAAATGAAATTAAAAAGCAATTCTCAGATGCAGATAAAATAGTTATAGAGTTGCAAGTTATCTTACCAAAGCATCCAGACTCTATGTATATTAACAAAATTATTAATACACACAAGATATCGAGTGCAATTGAAGGTATTTACAGTATTTTAAAGATGCTATTTTGTTTATTACATAAAACTAATTATGTTATATTAGCAACTTTATCAAGTAAACCTATCGATTCTGTTGAAGTTCCTATTGGTGAGTATTGTATTAAAACTACAGCATTTATAATTAAATTTATTACTTATTTTATATTGGTATTTAGATTACTGAATTAATTGCTTTAAGATCGACTACCGACCTTTTTAAACACCGATATATATTAACAGGAAAACGACCGTCGCAGGATAACCCTAGTATATATTATTTCATATCATGTGAGATGACTTTATAGAGAATGAAATTTAGAGTTCAGCGTATTAAGGTTTTTAATAATAACTTTAATTTTTTGTTTTTAATTAATGCAATAATTGTTAGTACTGCATTGTAAAAAAAAAAAGGAATTTAGCTTTTAAAATGTTACGCATCATAATGCAATGATTGCTAAGAATTTTCTTTAAGCTTATTTCGTGCGAGATATGACATGTGGTTTACTTATGTGAAGATAGTATTAGTTTCTTACACGTGGGATATCTCTATGTTGACAATTGGACAATCAAATTAATCAATAGTATTAGAGGATAAATTGGATAAATGAACGTTAACAATTGGACCAACCAATGATATCCAATTGACCAATTGCCAACACTGTCATTTACAAAAATAAAGGGCTATCGCTATATAATATGCATTATAACGCACCCATTTGGTCAACCAATCAAATCAGGACGTGAAAAGACTTTCGTATGATTGGCTGGTGTAAATCAATTACCCGAGTAACTAACTTACTTATGCTGATTTTTGCGTATACTCGGATTTACGCAACAAAATTTCCGAGGCAATATAAGATAATTATACTTGCCGGCCAAATCCTAACCCAATTCCAAGCCTAAATTAATATCTCAAAAATATCTTTATTTTACCATTAATACAGGTAGTTTGCTTTTTGTAAATCTCTATCTACACCAATTCCATTTCGATAGCATCGAACAACATTTGATATTTTGGCAATATTATCCATATTATCCTTATTGGTTGATTTTTTATAATATTTATATGCTTTGTTTCCATCTTTTGAGACTCCAATACCATAATGATGATAATGGCCAATCATGAATGTTCCTTCGTCATGACCCATTTCGGAAGATTTTTGATAGTATTCAAAGGCTTTACACATGTAAATTGAAACTCCAATACCATAATGATAACAACGACAAACATTATATCATTCATAATTTATTAT
This sequence comes from Cetraspora pellucida, assembly GCA_910591915.1. Taxonomy (NCBI): domain Eukaryota; kingdom Fungi; phylum Glomeromycota; class Glomeromycetes; order Diversisporales; family Gigasporaceae; genus Cetraspora; species Cetraspora pellucida. The sequence goes on along the minus strand of CAJVQA010000992.1, from coordinate 16,030 downwards.
GTACTCATCAAAAAAAAAAAAACTTTTTGTAAACATATCTAACATTAACCATAAAAATTAGTCTAGAAATCGCAAAGTACAGAAATAGTGGTCAATCCATGCTGATTGCGATTTCATATACAATGTTTGATGAACGTTTTGCTTTACTACTATATGTTTACTTCATTGTATGTATAAACAAAGAGGTAAATATATAGTTATGAAGACAAAAAATGTGATCTATTAGACTGATTTTAATGATTTAAATACCATTATAATCGATATTTCTTTACAACTTTTATTAGAGGTAGAAGGGAGGTATATTTAGTAAAAAAAATTTTATATCTTTAGAAAAATTTGAGATTTTAAAAAAGATGAATCATGAAATTTTATTTAATGTTATTTGCATTTTAGCAATATTTAATTTTATATTATAAAAAAAGAATTATAACTTAGACTAAAAACAACAAATCTATATGATAGATTTTTAAAAATGATTTGTTTCTGAGTTATAAATATTTTTTATATTTTATATATAAAAAAATAGATATTTCTTATTGTTTGGTACTGTATTCTATTTAAGTATATATTAAAAAACAATATAGAGTAATAGATATATTTAGTAGTAAAATTGGAGATTGGACCAAGGCGGTTACAAGCTGGGTTATCCATGGGTGAATTGAGTATTGGGAGTAGAGACATGGATTAGCCTGCAGGTCAATCCACGGGTCACAACCTGTGAGCTGAATATCGATTGCCAATTGCAAGGATGATTGCTACTAATTAAAACAATCAATAATAATCAACATTGTTTGTCAATCAATAAAAAAATCAATAATCATTAACATTGATTGTTAATCAACTAAAAATAATCAATTATAATCTATATTAAGATATTTGCATCGATTATAATCGATAACAGGGGTTTTTTTTTTACCTTCCTCTGCAAAAATAATTAGGTTTTAATCGATCACAATCTGATTTTAAAATTTCCCGATACAGATAAATAGTTTATTCTTATCCACTTTGTAGATCAGGTGAAATCCGCGTTTATGTTTTTTATTATATAAAAGCGGATTTCACCCTCATGTGATGATCATAACGGATTTCACTATTTCGCAACTCAGGGTTCACCCTGCCGTATAATAATAGAAATAGGTGAAACCCACACTGTAAATTAGTAAAATCAGCTACGTTAGGATGAAATCTGCATTTAACTATGTTTTTATTATGCAAAAGCGAATTTCACCCTCATGTAATCTACGTAGTGGATTTCACCCTGTCGAATATTAATTTTCAATTTGATACATTTCGTCGGAATTTATTCATGTTTGCAGATTTTCAATAATGGACGAATTCTTTATTTCTTTTCAACACCAATCTCATATTCGTAACAGTAACCAAGACAGAAAATAGTGAGCATTAATGATTTTACTAGTTTTTGTTTGATAAATTAATGTTATTAATGGTTTTTTTTTCAATTACATTTTTTAAGCACAAGAAAATTATTTGTTAAGAGATTTCGATCTTATCGTTAGAGATTGGCGCTGCTTTATAATGTAGTACTACAACGTATGTATTTACTTTTTGAGTAATACAAACTCCTGAAAGGATTAACCAATCAATGAATGCAAATGATGATGAGAATCTAACGCTAACGCTAATGTTCTAACGCTAATCCTAAATTTCTAACAGGAGGAAACGTCGATGTTACACGACTGATCCTTTACCCGATGCAGTGTAGGAAATCTGATGTTCTCATGTTATCAAGAGAACATGCTTTTGGATTTGAGAACATTTGTTACTTTAAACATGTTCTCTATAAAAAAAAACTTTGAGACGTATTACTTGATAAATATGTTCTCTAGTATAGTACTGAATGAAGTTAACAATTAGAAAAACGAGTAAATTCTGGAAAGAAAATGAACGAACATAAAAGACGAGCAAGTTTGGGACAAAAATTACCGATATTATTCGAAAATTTTTTAAAAAAATGGCAACAGAAATTTTTGTCATTGAGAACATTAAATTAAATAATTGTGTTCTCATGAGAACATAAATTTCAAAACAGATTTCCAACACTTACCTGGTGTGCAACATATAAAAAAATTATTTCCCAATACCAGATCATTCCGCTAGTACATGTTATGATTATAATCCAACACCATTTTTATTATAATAAAATGGTGTTGGATCATAATTATAACATGTACTAGCGGAATGATCTGGTATTGGGAAATAATTTTTTTATATGTTGCACACCGGGTGAAGGTTCAGTCGTGTAACATCGACGTTTCCTCTGTTGTTGTTAGGGTTTGTATTACCCTTTAAATTGGTCAAATTGCCTTAAGTAAGCTAGCCTATTGTTACACGAGATTTGTACAATAAAAGGCTTACCGTTACTTAATGATACGATACAAACATAACTTAAAACTTTTTATTAAATACTTTAGAATTTCGACAGTGAAATTTTTAAATTTTTATATGTAAACGAAAAAACATAAAATTAAAAACCATCAAACGAAAAAAGTATAAAACAAAAAGGCGAAAAAACGATAAATGTTGAATGAACGTCTTAGAGATTATAAAGCTGGGAGCGTTTCTTTGAATGAAAAAGAATTAGTTGAGATAAGGTAAAAAAGATATATATATTTATATATACTTTTTTTTGTTTTTTTTTTTTTTTTGGAATGATTGAATCGATTTTTTCATTTCTCGTATTCACCTTTTTTCTACCTTCTGACATATTAAATAGAGGTATGTGATAAAACAATTTATTTCTCTCAATCTTCTATTATTTTTATCCACTAAACGCACTACCTTATATTTAATAGCCCGCCAAAGAACGTTCGAAGGAGCATACATGCGAACATGTATCTCCGCATTTAGTTTTGCCTTATTAATTCTTCGTTTATTTGAACCGGCATTTTACTACATAGGCATAGTATTTGCATTATTTGGAGGTGCACTTTTAGGCATCTCTGCACTTAGACGACGACATAATGTAGACATTTTAGATAAATCTAAACCATTTAAGACTGCTGGTGGGTATGTAGTTTTTACTGGTAGTATCGCTTTGACCACCTATCTTATTTTATTATATATGATTGTTCATATGAATTAAGTAGCAAATAGTCACTGGTTATAAGTCAAGAACGATTCAAAATAGCACTATGTAACTTTACATACTTTTTTGTTATTATTCTCATTTTTGTTTATTACAATTCTTTGTCATATTATATTGAATAGAATTTGGGATTTAAAGTTTGTATTTCTTGTTTATATTTCTTTTTAGAAAATACTTAAAATATTTGTAAAATTGGGTGGATAATTTTTTTCATTTAAAATAAAGACTTATAAAATTTTAAAAAAATGTATCGTATAGATTGTAACATTACTTTTCATCTACGGTAAAATCTGAATTAAAATATAATAATTCGGAATTTGGTGCAATAAAAAAATGAAATTTATATTTAAAATAAGTATTTTTCTTTTGTAATAATTTATGATGGATCGGTCTAATGCAAAAACTTTTTAAGCAGGTATTTTATCAATGATTAACGTAAAACCACCAGGCAAATGGGTTATTAGTGAAGTGACCAATGAAGTATAAAATAAAGAGTTTAATTTCCTCAGCATAAATTTTTGCATGTTTCTTTTTTAAACACACATTGTCAAATTTTTAATTTGATTTAATAACGAAAATTTACATAGTAAAATTTGGGAGGTCTCAATTTGAAAATATAAGCCCTACCAAAATCCATCTATATTCTTATTAATAACTCTAACCCTAAATCCTAACTTAACTATAAAAAAAGGCCTCAAACCGTATGTACGGACGTACGTACGTACGTATAGAGCTTACGGATTTCTTATTCGAATAATATTCGAATAACTTAGATCGACAAATATTTATTCGAATATTTGCTAAATGACTAATATTGTTTGAATAAGTACTATTTATTCGAATAATATATAGTTATTAGATATGAAGCAGTTAATCATATGTAGTTACTATGTGTAAAGCAGCCAATGCTGAAGTGAATAATTTTCTTATTCGAATAAGATTTGTTATTCGAATTATTTGTCTGATAATTATTTATTCGAATATTATTCAAATAACAAATACGAAGCTCTACATACGTATACAAAATAGATCTAAATTTCACCATCACGATCATCTGTGTGACAAACAAAATTCAGATAACTTTTTTTGTTGATAGCCGTTTTCTCAACGATTAGTTGATTTATAGTTATTGTTATTTGGACATATTCGAAATAAATTGTCGAATAACGGACTTGGTGATAGGCTAAACAAAATTATTAAATTTAAGGCTAGTAACAACATTGATAATCAGCATTAATTATCAGTAAATTCTATAAAAACCACAAACATAATATATTCTAAGCAATTTTTTTAACCGACTGTATGTTAAATAAATTTATTTTTGATTACTCTGTGTACAAAATGTATTGGCAGCATGAGAGATATGATGAGTACATTTAATCTATCTACATTAATATATCATATCAACAAATTTCTAATAAATAATAAATTATATGAGCATTATCTTAGCCATGCATGGTCCCGTATGATTTCATTGAAGTAAGAATCAATTTAGTGGAATTAATATCACCGTTCTTTTCGGTTTCATTTTCAATGTTATTGTTATTGGGATAATTAACCACGCTTTTGTCAAAAGTAACAAGGTCGCAATTCTTTTCAATGTTGCTAATTTCATCATCGAGATCCATGTCACAGTGTTGTTTTATTAAAAGCAATATAGAGTTTAATATTCCTCCACTATGTGCACCTGAAATTCGCATGTAATAATTGTTAAAATTGTGTCAGTAAAGATCATTTTATATCAAATTTTATGATTAGGTTTACCTATAAGCAAAAGTGCTGATAAAAAGGTTTGATATGACTAAAAAATACATAGTATATATTAGTAACAATAATTAATTAATATTTTTAAAAAATATAAAAATTTCAAAAAATTAGAAAGTTAACTCACAGCAGAATTATTCTCCAATTTGAAAATGGTCAAAAGATTACTAAGAAGGAAACATAACTAGTAGGAAAAAACAAAGTAATATGAATAATTTACTATTATAATAAAGTATAATGAAGATGTATTGATAAAAGTTTACCCATTGAAAAATGTAAACAAAAATTAGACAATAAATAAATTTTATCGCATTCGATTTAATAGGATCGCGTAGTTTCGCATTCACCAATCGAAAACATAGTGAAATCACACTTATGATGCTTATCATTATAACGCCAACATTTATATAATCGATGAGTGGTGTGTATATTCTTCTAGCACACCTGATTTTAAAAGAATAAATTATAAACAGATACTGTATTAACCGTTAATGTTCAGATTGCAAGATTATATAAACTTACCACAATTCTAAAAGGCCATATCGATTCAATCCAAAAGTAGATGCAATCCACGAAATCACAAAGATCGTGCACCATAATATAAAATTCTGGGATTCAGTTTTTAGAACATTTTTTCCAATAGTATCAAATGCAAAGATAACAATGACTAATAAATTCATTGTTAAAATCGTTGGAGAGAGTTTTCCTCCAACATCACATAATATTGATGGTTTGGTAATTGCTTCTGCTCTGACAAGAAACTTTAAAAGATTTTGTAAAAAGGTCCTGAATTAATATGTAACGTTGAGGGAAAAACATATTAAATAACGAAGAAAATAAGTGATCATACTAAGTTGGACATTTGAGTCAAGGAATAAAGTAAATCTATTGAATAAAATATATTATTACTTTTAAGACATTACAACATTCATTATTTTTTTTCTCAAAGTTACATACGAGTTATAGTAAGATATAAACAAAATTTCATGTCCAATCCTAAAATTTTGTTTTTTATATATTTTAAAAAACACATTTGCCAAAGAATTTCGATACAAGATACGAAATTTAAGGTAGCCAAAATGAAATGAATAAATAACATCGGATCATTCGAATTTCGTTTGATTTCGTTTGTTAAATCTGAGTGGAAAATGATTCCATTTTCCAAATAATTTTTTGAATAAATGTATTGAATCATATTTTTATTCGGGAGAAGGTAATAAAGGGAAGTTGAAAGAAGGAAAGTCTGGATCCGATGAGGGTGAAAAGATTTTTAAAGCCAACTATGCATAATTGAAACGTTCATTCATATATATCTGTATCTACAACAAATGTACACAACAAAATTTCCTATTTATGTCTTTTGTTTATATTAGCAATATATCTTATGTACGTACGAACGTACGTACAATACTGATGCATCCAAACTGTGGGGATTTGTGCGACTCTAGAATTTAAAGGAAAAAAAAATCGGGACTAATTACTTTCGAAAAATATTACGCAGCTTGGTAATACTTTGAGTTTTTAAGATTACGTGAGAAATTACGACAGCACGTAAGTTTCGTTAAAAAACTGGCATTCAAAAAATCTGAGCTTAGGATGATGTCAATTGTGTAACTATTCTTATGTAACCAACTGTGCATAAAAGTTTTCAACCACTATGGTTAACGTTAAGTATTGTTAAAAAATTAACTGAGAAAATTTCTCAATTTTGTTTATTTATATATGTACTAATATTCATGCATTATATTAATTTTTATACATACGTGACCTTTATTTATGGATAAAGAGATCGTCTACAACCTTGTAGTATTTTATGCGTATCACGTAGTTTTTAATTTACAAATCGATTAGTAATCAATTCAAAAAACTACCTGGCTTTAAACGATCTCCAGATTGCAGTAATTGTCATTGTTAGGAGGAAAATAGTTAGGAAGAAAATAATTACGATGAATTCATCACTTCAAATATGTAATTCATAAGACATTTGTACTATTGTTAATAAAATATCATTGTGAATGAATTGAAGAATTAAGGAAGTACAGAATAAAAGAATAATTGAAGAAAATCTTTAGACTTAAGCCTGCGTTCAACTTTTTAAGTTTATAGCATATCAGACTAATAATATGCAATTGATAGAACAATCATACTTTGTTGATTAAAATTCATGAGAAAAAAATTCGATAAGTTTTACCTCAACAGCACTCATATTCAGTTTTATACCCAATTTATTTCATAAGAAACTGTTATTTTATTAAGAAGGTATTTTATAAACAAATATAAGACTTTAAAATTTAAAGAAAATGATATAAGTACAGTATTGAAAAATTTACAAGATTAAAATATTATTTTCGAATTAGTGCAATAAGTAAATTTTGTGAATCCTAAAAATCTTGCATATTACCATTGTTAAACTAATAGTAGAATGCAGGATTTGTGAAATTTACAAAATTTGCTTATTAGACTAATTCGAAAATAGCGATAATTATGTTCATAATAAATTATGTAATATCATGTTTAGAAACCCAGTATGTACAGTATATATATGTATGTACTACTAACAATTTAAGTTTTCATTTACAGGTTTTTCTTCTGGTTTAGTTTGAGTTTTATTTATTATTTTTATTTGTTATCTAAAGAAGTGGTTATCTAAATAATATAGAAAATCTGAATTAAATTAAGATTACTTATTTGAAAAAGAGTTTTACATATAAAATTATATAGTAAAAGTTTTATTAACTATTCTATTTTTTTAAAAAATTTATTGAAATAAAAAAATTGTATACTTTAAAGTTTTACAATAATATTAAATTGTTATATATTAAGTTACTTAAAATTTAATAATAATAATAACTATTACTAACTATTACTAATATAATATATAGTATTATATATTAATTAGAGTTCTTAAATAATGATGTAATGTTTCAAATAAAATTAACAATAACTAATTTAGTATATATATAATGTTTTTTTATACAAAATACTTTAAATTTTAAATTATTGTTAAAATAAAAAACTCTAAACAATAACAAACTGTTATGAATAAATTTTGTATATTTTAAATATATATTATTTTTTTTTTTTTGGTATTAAGGTGAGGCCTTGCTTATATCTTTATTAATAATTTAAAATAGTTACATGTATATATGCTATGACCGAGGCCAACACTTGCAGTTAGGGCTAACCATTAAACTGCTAACTTTAAATATATATTATTTAAGTAGTATTAATTAATATTTAGTAGTAATATTATATGATTAATTTATTTTTATTATTTTTTTTATAACATAAAATAAATAAAAAAATTATCAAATTTTATTTTATCTTTAAAAGCTAATTGATTTTTTAATTCTATTGCTAATATGAATAAAGTAATCTTAATTTATATTAATTATTTGGAAAATTTTATTAATTTTCAAAATTTACAACTTATTTTTTTTAAAAAAAAGTTATACTTTATAGCAGTCATTTTATTAACATTAAAAATATTCCAAAAAAAACAATAAATCATAAAATAAATCTTATCTTAATCTATCTATTTTTTATATTAAAGACAAATATAAAGCAATATTTTAAAACAAATTTCTATAACTATTCTTGATAAACTAAAAACAAAAGCAGAAGATTATACTTGTTCTGATAATGTTAATAAAACTAATCCAAAATGATATAACTTCTATTTTTATCAATATCTAATTATTTATTAAAATACTATCATTTAAAATTATAATATAAATAAAATAGATAAATAACAAACAATTAATTTTCTTATTACTAAACTTATTAATACTAACTTTCTTGCATAAGTAATTACACATTTTGACTATATATATATTAACTTATTCAACTACTTTGAAATTATTAAATTCTATAAAAAAAAACTTTTTTTATAATAAAAACAATCTTTTACATTAAATTTAATATTAAATTCAAAATTTTTACATTTATAAAAGAATCATTTTTTTAAAAAAAAGAGAAAAAGACCAATTTTATTTTCTACAAATCTTATAAATATAACTGTTATTTTATTAAAAAAAATAACTGTAATATTTGATAAAAATAATAATATAATAGATAAACAAAAAAGCCTATTTTACAGAAAACCAAGAAAATAATAATTAAACTCAATATATAGATTAGAATTAATTACAAAATCTTTAAAATCTTTAAAATCTTTTAATTTTAATAATTATTATAATTTATTTCTATATAAGCATAATATATTATTTTTTTTATTTACAAACACTATATATATTTATTTAATATCTTCAAAATTATAACTTTACTAAATTAATTAAAATATCAATTAATTTTTCTTATATAAAAATTCACATTTATACTAATTACAATATTAATATATTTTTTAATTATATTTTATTTATTTATCATTAATATTATAAATACTACTAACTACCTATAAAATTCTTTTTTAACTCTTTTTTTAATAATGATTTACTTAAACTTAACATCTTAATATATGATGTTTATGAATATAATATACAAAAAAAAAATTACTATAGAAAAATTACTATCTAACTTATAATTTATATATAATTAGTTTTATTAAAACAAATTACTAAAAACATAAAAATTATATTTTGAAACATATCTTAATACTCATACTTTTAATTTAATTTTACAAAATTTAAAAAAAAAATATGTATAATGATTAGAAACAATATTAAATTCAAATATATAATATATTTACACAATCTGATAATGCTATTATTATAGACTTATTCTTTAAACATAACTACAAATTTAGAATTATTTTAATATACCTTTTATTAACTAATACTACTAAGTACAAACTCATAATTAACCAAGTTAATTGACAAACTACCTGATTATATATCAAAAACAATCAAAAAATCTTAAACTTTTCATACAGTTTTCAGTTCTCTACTTTTAAATTCTTCAGAATTAAAATTTTACTAAATAATCTTTTCACTTCACACATTCTACATAAACAATATCACTTATACTTATCTATTTAACATCATTGTCACCAAATCAGTTCTCACCTTCACTAAATAACTTGCTCATCCAATTAACTATTATATAGTCTTATTAACATTTTATTACAATATACTTTAAATACTAAAATACTTCATACTATATCAAATACTATAACCAATCTGCACAATCAAATCAAATTGTTGAATAATATAACTATTCACAATATATCAGACTTACTTTTAATTTTTTCAACTCTAACTGGTCTAATACCAAATGAACTTATTAACTTTATTGTAATTTTGTCATTTAAAAAAATAGTTACAATACTTATAATCAAGTTCTTATTTTAACTTAATCAATAAATTTATCACAAAATTTGGATCTCATATTGTATCTCAAGATCTATAACCCAACCTTCTGAATATAACACACCTTCAAATACTGCTTCATTTTTATCATACTCTCTTCTACTCAATTCTATTAGTTCAAAAATAAACTCTTAGTATATTTAATAGATTAAATATCAAACTAATCTTCTATACATAATTACTAATACTCAAATCTAGATAAGTCTTAGCTATTTTGGTTGGTTTAGAATATAGATAAATTAGTCAGAGCTTCTATTTTTTTTATAATATTTTAAAAGTAGAATTGTACTTTATGTAAAATCTTAATTAAATATTCAATAAAAATAAAAACATAGTCTCATCATTAATATTAAATAAAAAAAAATACAAACTCATAAAAATATTATTATTATATAAGTACAACAAGCAATTTTTCAAATTTATATTCTATTATATTTGAAAACTTTAATACAAATTACAATACTATTACATTATTAACAACTAAATTTCAACTACTTAATTATTATATAGAATTTTGATGATAATGCCAGTTGGTTTATTAGCTTTAATTTGATATAGTACAAATTTAAAATTATATTTTTAGGATCGATTATTACTAATACTATATACTATCTAATTTTACATTACTAACTTTACCTGGTTACTCTTATAGCACCTAAGTGCATGTCTGACACATGCCTACATACAGTTATTTTAATAACTACTTGTAGTTAGAGCATACTATTAAACTGTTACACAGCAAGGATATCTACTGAACTTAATATGATATCCCAAATGCCAAAGTACTGTCTTCTATAAATTATACCTATATTTATCACTCATATGTTTTATCTGGTCTTGTTTCTTCTTCCTCTTAACCTAACTATATCTAGTATATTTTTTATTTTTTTTTTGTTACAATACTACTTCCAAATTAGTTTTACTTGGGTAGGTTTGATTTTTATGATTTTTTCATCTTTGGTATACCTGTTATTAATTCCTCTAAAGTATTTTGACAATGGTCCAGAATCTGCAATGAATCCATATCTCAAGCCAAATCTGCTGTTACTATTGATCTTTTAATTAATCTGTATTTTAAGCCAGATCTGCTAACGCTGTTTCTGCAGATGCACCAGATCTTAATGTCATATAGTAACTTGATGTTGCATTTAACCTCCAACATAGTGCTTCCTTCTATAGTGAGGAATAAGACTTGTACTTACAATAGGACAATTCTAGAAAGTTTTTTTAACCCTAGTAATAGCATACTACTATATATTGCAAGCTTTCAGCTTATTCGATAATATTTGCTGGACAATTCTGGTTATGTCCCAGGAAGTTACACTGACCCCAGTAATGCCATACTACCTTGCAGATCTTATCTCACATTGGTTGGTTGATGCCAGTCTTGTTTATTATAAACTTCCATATAGATATAAACAGAAATCTGATTTGGTATTTTTATATTGCACAAGGAAGTTATATGCCAACTTACAAGGTTTTCTTTTTTATAATTAGATTATTCAGCTGTGCCAGAGGTGCTTTCAATTTTTGGTTAGACCAATCCTTTATTACAGCCCATCCTTGTGTTCACTACTTCTCTTACCATTTTAGTCTTAGTTATTTTCAGAATACTTTTCCAATCAAATCTTTTTTTTGAATCCTAATTAAGACTTATTTGTACAATCTGTTGATTATCCTTCCAAGCAAATAGCCTACAAATTGGGTGCAAGGATGTTGGTACTGCCTATATTAGAAGGTATAAGGATGTTGATGCTGCTCTAGTCTAAAGGACTTACATATACAACCTTTTTATAACTGTAACCTTCTGTAACAACCATTTGTTACACATAGTGCCTGCACTCCACAATTGGGTCTTCTTCTGAGAATTTCTATTTTTATCATTGTATTGCACTTGGACTTAACTACAGGGCTTTACATTTAATTACAGGCTTCTTATTAGCTTACAAAAGCTAAAATCTTTCAATTTTGTCTCTAGTTGAACTTGAACCATTGACTTTGACTATGGAGAGTATGAAAGCTTAACTGCTAAGCTATGAGACCCACACCTATATTATTACATAGTACTAACATGTATGACCTAGCATATTATATTAATAACTTATAAAATATATGGCATAATTTATAATACCAAATTAGAATAGAATATATATGAGTCTATAACTCTCTTATATCTTATTTACAAAAATTTAAACTTGATAATTTATTTTTTACTAATAGTAATTATTAAATCTTAACCTTAATATAAACATTTCTATTTGATATAACTAAAGTCAAATACAAAAGATAAAGCAAATAATAAATATTCAATTACAAAATTATGTTAAAAAAATATTAAGATAATTTTACAGATCAAATAAACTATAACATAATATAACATCAGATTTCAACTATAATAAATATAATAGAAAGTTTAAAAAAAATATGCTACAAGATATATACTAATATCATTAATATTGTATTTTAATATATATTTAACAAAAAATACACTATTAGAAATTTTTATCATATATTTATATCAAAAGCAACTCAACTATATCACAATTTTATAACTATTAGTTATATTATATATTGTATCAAAATAGTTTTCTTATTAAATACTATTATCTATTAATATTTAAAATTTAATTAATTATACCTATAATTTTACTATTGAACTACCTTTTAATTATAAATTTAATCTATCTATCTATCTGGATATATTATACAAAAAATTTTCTAAAAAACACTTTACAATGCCAGAAACTTAAAGAATATTATGCATCATAGAAATTATAGCAATTTAGTTACTAACAAATGATGTAAACATCTAGCTACTCAACCAACCAAAATGATCAATAGTATATTAAACTAATATACTAAACAGTATATTTTCAAAATATCAAAGCTAACAATAATATAATTTCTAATTTTACAAAAATTAAATAATATATTAGCACCTACTAAAATAAATAGACAATTCATCATTATTTAATGAAAACATTTTTAATTACAATTGAAAAGCTATTTACTAATCTGACTTTAATATTAATATAAAATAGTATACCTTTATATTTTAAAAAATTACTATTAACAAAATTTTAAATACTATATAATAACTATCTAACAACAAGGCCTATGATCTAACAGAAATTAGTTATAAAATAATTAAACATCTAGGTTCTAATATGTTATCTGCATTTACAGCATTTTTTAACAGATGTTTAATTATATAAAACATTCTAAAAGAATAAAAATGTAGCAGAATATATTTTATTTTAAAAAAATTAGAGTTGATGAAAATCTTAACAATATATAACCTATTAGTTAATTAAATATATATAAAATTTATATGCTAAAATTCTTATTAATAGACTATTACAAGTTCTAATAAAATATCAAATTTTAATCTATATAACTATGTTGCACTCTCTGGCAACTCAATCAATAATTCAATTAATATACTTAATAACTTTCTTGAAGATATTAAATGTACCAAAAACATATCTAAATCTTGTTTTAAAACATAATTAAAGATTATGATTCTATTAAATATATATTTGTTAACTAAAGCTTTATAGTAACTTAATATATTTTATCAATTAGTTAATATTCTTACTATCTTTTTATATAACTAATTTAATTAAATATTACTAATCTTGAACTTACATCCTTATATAAGGTACAAGATAATATAGACCAAACTAAAACTATAACTTCTTTTCTTTAATAAATCTATTATGATTCTTTAATAAGTTATATATATAAAGCATATACTGGCTATACTATTATAATCAAATAGCTTACTTAAATTAGTTCTAGTAAATATCAATCTGTTATTATTTTTATATTTATACTGTTATACATGGATGATACACTGTAGCTTGCAAACTTAATAGAACAACTTTAAGCAATTATTTAAATATTTGCATTCTTCTATATAATGTTTTATATAAAAATTAATCTATATAAATTCTTTTAATTTCAAATACCAAATCTACTACATATATTAACTTTATAAACTAATTGATTTAAGTACAACTATATAACATTCTCTTTAAATTTTTAGATTGTTAGTTTATAGCTGTCCTACAATATGCAATCCAAACAAAATTAATACAATAAGAAATACTTGAACTTAATACTATACTTAAAATAAAAATATTACAAACAAATAAGCTGTATTTATTATTAATACTATAATTATTACATCTTTAGAATATCATATATATAACATAGTATTATTATATACAATATATAATTATATAATATTATAATATTTTATCACAGCCAAATATAAAGCTAAATTACCAATATTCATACTAAATAGCACACTATTTAATCATAATATATATAGTATTAAAATATATAAAATATATAAATACAACATTATATATTAAAATTTTAACTTTATATTAATAACTCAAGTCTAGTAGACATTAGTACTTATATTCAACTTCAACAATTGCAAAATAAATTATAGTTAACAATTAACATCTTACAACATCCTTACTTATATATAAATAAACTTAACAAAAACACAACTATTTACAAAATAATATAATTGTTTAATAAGCTTTAGCTAACTTTTTAAACCAACTCTAATATTCTTAGACCTTATATACTCCAACATCTATGTACATTAATTACTATTCTTTTATCTTTACAAATTAACTAAAACACTATTTGACTTTTTTTTAACAACAATTACAAAAAATCTAAATCTTATACTAGTTTTACTTTATATAAAAAAAACTATTAAAATTAAGCTTATGTTAGAAATACTATCTATACTATCTCATTTACATTCTTTTTATTTAATAATTTTAATTGCATTTTATACAATATATATGATAGTTAGCTATATTGACTAACTTGTTCAAACTCATTTACACTTAATTCTATTATCATTAATACAATACAATAATTCATTAATCATTTATAATTAGATATAACAACTATATAATTACTAAAACTACACAATAAACTTTCTAATTATTCATATCTCTTTTCAAATGATCTTATTAGAAATTACACAATATATACATAATAATACAAAGCTTTGTTCTATTTTTATAATCAATACTATATAAGAATACATAATTAGCAATTAGTTAGCAATTAATATTACAATAAAGTTTTTAATTTAACTATTTTGAAATATATACAATTAAATTTAATGGTCAGCTAATATGAAATGAGTTTAGAAGTTATCTTTTAATGCAGTTAGTATTAGTAAGTTATATAGAATATTAATAATATAATTTATATAATATGTAGATTATATATTAAATTAGCTCTGCTTTAGCCAATCTCTAAATTTGAAAACCTTACTGTATTAAATTATCTAAATGAAAGTAACAAAATAATATTTATAACTAATTACTTTATAATTAATCAACAAGCTATACAAATACATCTAAATTAATAACACAAGTTAGAATTGTATATACTTACAATTATACTTGTAGTCTTTTTAATCAACAACATACAAAAAATTTTTATAATTTCTAGATTTGTTTACTACAAAAAAAAGCTAATAAAAAGCTAACTAAATAGTTATTTGAATAAATAAATTACAATACCTTTACCAATTATATTTTATATTATTAAATCTAAATAAGTTTTAATTACTTTAGTAAATTTAAATTACAAATAAATTAAATAATAATTTTATCTATAGTTTAAGTTTTATTTTTGTAAAAAATTTGTAAATTGGCTTTAGCCTAAATTAACTTTTTTTTTTTTTAAATATTAAGGTAAATACTTGTGACCCAGGATTTTATTGATAGTACATTCAGCTAATGGTTGCATTACAACCACAGGGGGCAATCATGGAAAGAGTGTACAACTA
>CAJVQA010000991.1:0-28399 GCA_910591915.1 Cetraspora pellucida | reverse complement strand
AAAAGTAATAAGATTTTAGGGTACATCTAGGAGTATCAAAAAAGTAAGTGCAGGAGTCTCAAAAACGTAAGTTTTGCGACCAATGGAATTTCCAAAAGCACGTGACCGCTGCACCTAAAATTGACCAATGGGACTTTTAGAAATTCCATTGGTCGATTTTAGGTGCAGCAGTCACATGACATTTAAAAATCGTTGCATCGAAATTTGATCAAGTTTCGCCTAGTTTCGCCCAGTTTCGGGCATTTCGCCCAGTTTCGGAGGTTCGCCCAGTTTCGGAGGTTCGCCCAGTTTCGGACATTTCGACCAGCTTCGGACGTTTCGCCCAGTTTCGGATTTTGGGCGAAACCGAAACTCAAAAGTCGAAACGTTTCGGATTTCAGTAAAGGGTTTAGGCCGTAACACTATACACGACATATCCGATTGAGAAGCGACTGACTCGCCGTCTCGCTCGTGTCAATATAGACAGAAAAGCCCCGTACGCAACATAACTATAGTGATAGTAGTTTGTAAAATAGTGAATCCATGCAAAGCCCCACGCAGCATACGAATACAGAAATAATCAGATACAAAAGAGACACACCACTTAACT
This sequence comes from Cetraspora pellucida, assembly GCA_910591915.1. Lineage (NCBI taxonomy): Eukaryota > Fungi > Glomeromycota > Glomeromycetes > Diversisporales > Gigasporaceae > Cetraspora > Cetraspora pellucida. The sequence continues at coordinate 27,810 of CAJVQA010000991.1, read as the reverse complement.
TTCTCGTAAACCATACTCCATTCCTGGTAATAATTTGTTTAGACATTTAAATCATAAACATTGATCATATTTCTGCCATCTCTAAATTAGCGTTATATAATATTTTATGTTTTGGCCAGTATGATATGAATTTTGCACAATAAATTCTCTTTAAAAGCAAATTTACAGAAAATATTTTATCACCCGTTAACCCACAACTAGGCCTGCTCACAACCTTACAACCATTGATTTTACTACGTCTGTACTTAACAAAATGGATACATTAATTCCTAATGATTATGTGCACATTACCGGTGGTAAAGATCTAAATATTACTACAGGAATTCCTTGTAAGATAACACACGATGGGTACTATTTAGATAATGGAGGAAGAAATCATGGTTCATATGTTAATCTAAATTGGCAATCTTATTACCGAAATTACAATTATTCAAGGCAAATATGGTTTTTTGAAGAAATGTCAAATCCTAGAATATATAGAATTTCCATTGATGGAAATTATTTAGATACCTTTGAAGGAGAAAATAATTCAGAATGTCGTATGAGTAAAAAACATCATCATGATAGCCTTTATTATTCAAGACAATTATGGACATTTTTAAATCAAGTTATTTCAGAATCAGGAAAAGTACAAATACAAAACATTTCGAATAAATGTTACTTGGATACTTGGGGTCAATATTCAACAGTGCGCTTTTATTCTTATTTTACCAAGCCAGATAAAGATTTTTACTCAAGCCAGTTATGGAAATTTGAAATTGCCGATTATAAACTTAAAGCTGATACTGAAAATTTTAAGTACGACAAAAAGATTACTGATTTAGATTCTTATGCAACTAAAGTTCCTTTTATTATTTTTGATTCAAGAAATAGTGGCAATACTTGCAAGATAGAAATTAATCTATCTGAAAAAATGCAAAATATCACATCTTGGTCTTTTAATAAAAGCAAGGAGATATCTTTTTAGATAAACTTGATGTTGATATAAAAGCTGAATATGTTGGTGTAAAAGGAAATTTACCTGAAATTATCGAGTGGGATAATAAAAACACTTCTTTAGAAACTATTAAAAAAGTACAATTAGATGAGATTAATATTTCTGGAAAATATTTAAGTAAAATGCAAAATAAAGAAGAGGTCGAGGTTAAAATAATTTGCACAAGGTTAATTTGGTTATTAAATTTACTGCAACAGCAAAAATTAAAGGATTTTCAGATCGTCTAAGGAAAGATGGATCTATAGCAACTATGGAGCAAGTAGATATCAATGTTGTATTATGTTTCTTAAGAAATTCTGGCTTCGAAGGAACATATTTTGGCACAAAAGGAAAAGAGTTTGAGTTGAAATTACCGGTAATGCCAATATTCAAGGTGCCTTAAAATATGAAATAGAAAAGTCCAGTGGATTTCTTTCTAGTTCAAAACTGTAGTTGATGACGACTGCTTAGTAGATAACTACGTGCTTGTCAAATATTTTTTTTTTTTTAATTTAATTTATTTTTTTTCATAATTTTTTATTCATTATTTCTGCGTTATGATTATAAACTGGTTTTAATTTGTTGACTTAAAACATTACAAACAAGCTTATTATGTTTTAGATCAGTTTCTTCAGTTTCTATTTATTGCGTATTAATATAAGTTACTAAAATTAAGTTCATTAATCATAAATTAAATTTAAATTGTGACCAGCATTTAGATGCTAAACATCTTGATTTAAAATGTAGCTGACCTTTAATAAAGAAATAGTTAACGGTAGAAAATATAATTACTATGTAATATCATTAAATATGCTGTCGTTATTAAAAACAAATATACAATATTATAAGCAAAATAAAACATAATAAACATCATATCCTTTCTTTGAAATATAAGGGTACTAAAGACTTTATTCGAAACAAATAGCCATAGGAAATGTGTTAGATGCAAAAAGAAAGTTTGATAATTCAAGAACAGATGCTTACAAATAAAATGAATAAGGAAAAGGAAAAGCTCGTTGCAATTGTCAGTCAATTTAACCAACATTACAGAATAAAAAATTACAGTTATGTAATGTCATTGCCAATAAATAATTGAATAATACGAACCAAAAAAAAACAAACTAGTATTTATATAATAAAAGGTTGGTTATTTTTCGAAGAATACGATAAGAGCTGTCATGAATGAATTTAAGCGAAACCTTTTTGTTATAAAATCTATTTATATTATATTGAAAATTTATGCATATTTATTATAAGTGAATAAGAGTAATATTTTTTTTACCACAGTTTCTTCAAACAAATTGAAAATAGAAATAAAATTAAGTCTTCAGATAAATGCTGTGTAATTAAGTTGCGAAATATAAGTCATAGTTACAGATACTATAAGAAAATCAATCCACATGAAATTTTGCTTGACACAAATCCGAGTTAATCATCAAATTAGGTAAACTAATTTGGATAGATAATAAAATCGGTTCAAACCTCTAGTACAAAGCAAAACACTAATTTTGGAATGTTCATTTACATATGTACGTACAACAAATAAGAAATTTTTGCATGACAAGTTTAAAATAAATAAATTGAACACTCGTCCTAATTTCAAATACAAAAACTAGATTCAAAATGAATATATTCATGAAAGTTGGTTTATCATATTTAGTGCTTATCTTTACCTTGTTCATTACTACATCTAATGGTGCAACACCTATATCGCCGGCTGGTCGTAGTTATTCTTGTTCTGTCACTATTAATAACAAGCTATATGTCTTTGGTGGCGACCCTTTCGGAATAATAGGTTAGCATTCAATGATTTGGATGATTCGGATGATTCGGTTAGCATTTACATTTACAGTTTTTTGTCACATATTATTAAATTATATATATATATATATATTAATAGGGACTACCCAAGCAATATATCTTGATATATCACTCATTGGTACACCAAACCCATGGTTTCTTTTGACTGATATACCTACTAGTGTTTCAGCTGCTAATGCCGTATTTAATGGCAACAATACTGTATTTTTAATCAATTATTCTACAGTTTATGCTTATAATATATCTAATAATCAATGGTATCCAACGGATATAAATGGAATTATACCTCAAAGTAGAACCCAAGCAACTGCTGTTATTGATAAAAATGGAATGATTTGGTATTTTGGAGGAACAAATGTTACTACAAACACTTCTTTTAATGACATTAACTATTTCGACACTATCACTTATTCTTGGTCTGTTGGTTCAACCGTGAATGCTCCAACAACTCGTTTTAACATGATTTCAATATTTTTACCTAGTAGAGAAATTCTTTATATTGGGGGTGTTGATGGCTCTACTCGTAGATATATTGATATGGCACAGGTAATGTTATTATGTGTACACTGTATAATAATTATCTTAACATGTGGAGAAAGGTTTTTGGTATCCTGGATTTCATTCATATACGTACGACATTAACTATGCCGACGTATTATTTCACTAAATAATTGTACAGACAGTTTAGTTCATTGATACGAATAATTGTTCAAAGGATTATTTAAGCAACACCATAAGGTTTCTATATAATTTAGCATCCCTTTAAAGAGTAGGGTTAAGTGACTATATATCATAACTCTTTTCTATGCTGGTTATCGGTAATGAACTTGTTAGTGAATTGAACTGCCAATGAATTCTTAGTAAACATAAACTGATTAATGATAAAACATTGTAGACTGAGTGCTCGTTTGTAAATAATATACTTTTTAACTTCATTATCTGTTTTATTAACGTAACCAGATCCCGATTTATAATACAATATCTGGAAGCTGGTCAACGATGGTATACAGCATTCAATAATTTAATTAAATCATCCAATAAAATTATCTAATTGTTGTTATTATTATTATTATTTTAAAAAAAACCTAGAGTGCAACTGGCGACATTATTCAGGGGCGTGAGTTGTTTACAGCAATCCTAGGTATTCCATAATTTATTTGATTTTTATTTGATTTTTTTTTATACCAAATCTAACTTTTTTTTATTTAAAAACTTGCAGCACAAGATGGCACTATTATAATTTATGGTGGAAACAATATTAAAAATTCACCTACTCCAACAATGGCAAAATTGAATACGAATACTTCACCATATACATGGACTTCTAATGAAATTAGCTCGGATGCTCCACAATACTTAACTGGTCATGTAGCAGCAACAAATGGAACTCATATGATACTTGCACTCGGTAACATTCTATTGAATTTATATAGTACTTTATAATAAATACTTTCATCTTTAATTATTTATTACATTGTAATTAATACAGGTGCTACATCTAATAATGGGATCTTTGATCTTACAGATAAATATACTATTATCAATAGTCTCAATTATAATATATATACTCTTAATATACAAACTAATGTATGGTCGGTAAACTCAACGACACATAAATCTGTTACATCACCCACATCATCTAATACACCTAATGGTAAAAATATTGATGCAAATATAGGCATTATTGTGGTTGTTATTATTGCCGTCATACTTGTTATTATTGCAGGTGTATTAGCATTTGTATTCTATAGAAAATGTAAAAAAAATAATAAAGATAAAGAAGTTAAAATTATTCGAATATCGGGTAGTAATGATAATGAACAACCGCAATAAATAGGTTGCATTTTTTATATATCAATTTATCTAGTTCAATTCAAAAATAATTAGATGCTTTATATATGTAGTCTTTATTTTTTAGGAAAATAATATTTTAAAGGAATAACTAATGTATACTAGTTTTTATGGAAATGTTTATTAATTCAATTATATAAAACTAGTTTTTTACATGTGCAGTTAAAAATTTTCATATGTACAGTACATAAGTACCACACATCATATGATACAACTTATTTTTGTGATGCAACTCAAAATAGGCTAATATTGTAAGTTAGTATAGACTTTTAAAAAAGGTACGTACATGCGATAGCAAATGCGTATGCAATATATAGTTAATAATACATTATTGATCCTAGAAGAAATTTTCTACAAATTACCCTAACCCTTAACACGAAATAAGAATAATTCTAGCGCATATCCTAATAATAAAAATCAAAAAATGTTCATTAGTGAAAGTTAAATTTTAAGGACATTATTAATTCCGAAAAGTATTTTTGCGTCACTCGCATTCATTTTATACTGTAAATTTAAAGGCAAGTCCACAAAGCTTTCTAGGTCGAAATACAGCGAATATCAACAATTCATCTTTCAAAATATTTCTTTGTTTGCTATTATTCATCTTAACAAAAACTTTACTTTTGTAAGGATTATTTTGAAAGCATAGCTATCACTTTTAAATCGACAAGTCAAGTTCAGCTTTCTAATTATTTTATAGTTTGTTGAATACAGTATCATCTATTTGTTGAAAAATAAGCTTTTTGAATTAAATAGCAACAATATAATGTGTGAAAAATTAGTTATTATGACTTATAATGTCACCTCGAATAGGAGAGCTTCCGACAATCAATCTTCCTAGTATCGCCTCATAGGCAGAAGTTTGTCTGATTGGCTAATAAATTCAATTTAATTGTCCAGAACATAGCGGAGGACGCTTAATTACTATGCAAAGTGATACAAAAGTTACGTTTTTGATGCATCCAAAGTATCGTTCCTGATTTATCTATAACAAGAATATCAGAAACGCAACTTTGAATTTTCCGTCTGTCTCCACTTGCATATTTGTGCAACACAACAAATCTCATGTGATTTCGCTCCGGACTTATAACGGTTTCCGTTTTTCTAATTTTACATTATTTATACTGTTTAGAGTACTTTTTTAAAAAAACGAAAACTAATAATGCCAAAAATAAGATCTAATTCTCATCCGTTTAAAAATGTATTATAGTAATAATTTCTAAAATCAATTTATTACTAGCTAATTTTTTTAAACGGACGAGAATTAGATCTTATTTTTGACTATGGAGTCCTACAGCTTAATAAAACCTTCTATATTTTTTTTTACTTTATTATAGTTGGTTTTTATTTTTTTACAAAGTAACTCTAAACTTTATAAATAATGTAAAATTAAATTGAATTTATTAGCCAATCAGACTTCTGCTATGAAGTATAGCCAACAAATTTCACTCCAGTGACTAATGATAATTCTTTAATGGTTGAGTAATTCCAACAAAATTTTTGATCTTGCGGTATGGTGTACCGACAAGTTAAGTGAAGTGAGCAATTCCTGGTATCTGATTGGATGATCGTACCTCGTGATGATGCCAATGTTTAGCATTAGTCTGATTAGATTCTTAATTTTTTTATCAGATAAAGAGGAGACCCTAGACAGGTCAAGTTTTAGCTTCATTTTATTCAAGATTCTACCTGTTATCAATTTTGCATAAGAATTTACTATTGATGTTGATATTGATTTTTTTTTTGGTTAGTTTATTTTGTTATAATTTAGATTTACACTAACATGTAGCTTGTCATTGTGCTTTAATCTATTAATAACAATATTGTATTCTTGTATAAAATTAGGCTGAACTACAAGTAATGTATTGTAATTAGCAATCATATACAGTATATTAATTGTATTAATCTAGTAATCTTTATGTAGCAAGATATTTTCTAATATATAATAATATTATATTAGAATAATATTTTTATTGTTATCATGTTATTATATTATGTTCTATTAATATAAATATTTGTATGTTATTAGAAAATTATCTTGGGTAAGTTTATTGAATATAAATATAAGTTTTTTTGTTTAATATTAAGATAAGCCTTGCCTATATCTTTATTAATAATTTAAAATAGTTACAAATATATATATTTGGTTAAGATAACACTTGCAGTTAGGACTAATTATTCAACTGCTAATTATACAGTTACTACTGTTTGTACAAACAAATAAATTAAAAATTACCTATATAAATAAAAGCTCAAACTAATTTATCTATAATCTCAACCTACTAGAGTGATCAAAGCTTATCTACATTTAGATATTTAATATTTAATTTGATAATATGTTATATTTAATTCATAAAATGGACTAAATATTAATATTGTAAATTGTTTAACTAATAAGAAGACATGTGCTAAAGTAAATATATAATTAATTAAAAAGTTTGCAAAATATAAGTAAGTATGTTTTTTTAAGAAAGTATATACTTAGTAGCTAGATCAAATAATAGTAAAGGTTTATTAATAAGTTGAGATTAAGGTTTATTTTATTGTTTTTTTCTAGTTAAAAAAATAAATATAATATGTTTTCTATAATTACTCATATAATTGTTCATTAATATTAAAAAAATGTTAATAATAACTTAAAAAGCAGTTTTATATAAGATGTTAAAGTTTTAAATTGTTGCTAAGAATAATTTAAAATAAATTCTTTAAAAATAAAGTTAAAATAAAATGTATTAGATAGTATATATAAAAGATCAAAAACTGTATAACAAAAAATTTTATTAATTAAATCATATTTTTAATAAGTATTAAGATCAGATAAATTGGTAAAAATAATTTGATTAAAAGAAATTTGAATAATTTAGTTAAGCAAGAATGAGTTGGCACAAGTGTATAATAAGAATGAAAATTAGATAAGTTGTAACAAAATAAGTAGTATTTGGATATTAGATTAGATAAATAATATAAATAGTAAATATATTAACAGCTTATTAATAAAAGTTTTAATTTTAAAGGATTTTAGTTAGTTAAATCTAAAAATAGTAATATTATATAAAGGTTTTTAGTTATAATTGAAATAAAGCTAAGTGAATCTTCAATAAATATCTTAATTAAAATATAACTATTTATTACTATGTTTTTATAATGCCTATATAGTTAAGATGTAAGCTTTACAGATTTGTTTAATAAAGTATTTTGTAAGAATTATTGGTTTATCTATAGAATAAGATGTACTAATACACTTGATAGTTATATTAATTATCATATTATACAAATATAACTATTAATTATTAATGTATTTTATTTATATTAATGTTATACAATAGATTCATATATCAAATTTAAAAATACAATTATAAAAAAAAGATAAATGTCTGTTGGTTCTTTGTAATTATAAGAATTACCAAAAGAAGGATAGATAAAAAATTTAATAAGGATTATATAGTAAGACAGTCTTTATCATCTATTTAATATTACTAATTCATCTATGTTTAGAAAATCATGAAACTAATTCTCATGTTCAATTCAGAAAATAGATACTAAAATTCATTTTTATAACAAACATGTTGACTAAAAAAAGTTATTAAAATAAGAATCAAATTTCTGAATGAGTTCAATAACTTTTAACTAAAGAAAATGAAGAAAAAATATATTTTAAATCTGATAAAAATGTTTATTATTCTAGTAAATTTGATGAATCAAGTGCATTGAACAGATATAAATATATTGATTTCAATGATAAAACTTTTGGTTATTCATATATTTTTACACCAAATGATATTGAAATTTTTTACTTTTATTAATAATGATCATTTTATTAAAAGAAAGATTTTAAAAAATATAACTGTTAATAAAATAACTACTGTTAAAGAAAAAATAAATGATTTAAATAAAAATGATCTTATAAAAGAAAGTAATAATGAATCTTTTGATAAAAATACAAATGTACCCTCTAATGCATCAAAGAATGAAAATATAAATACTGAAAATGAAGTTAAAAAAGTTAAAAGAAAACTTAATGAATGTTATGAAATAATTAATAAAAAGAATAATAATGTAAAAAATCTTAAAGATGAACTTATTTGAAGAAATAATGAAATTCAAAAATGGAAAAATGAAATATATCAGTTGAATAATGAATTACATGAAAGAAAAAAAGAATTTAAAAAATTATCAAATTTACTTAAAGACAGAAATGATATAATTCAAAAACTTCTGAAAAATCATGATGAATCAATTAAATAAAATAAAAATTATAAAAATGATAATAAAATGTTATATAATATAAATAAGAAGTTGGAATATGAAATAGGTTTTTTAAAAGAAAAAATAACTGCTCTTGAATAAGAAAATAGAATAAGAGATATAGAGTTAGAAACTAAAACTTCAAAGAATAATCATAAAAGAGTTAAATATAATAGTGAATAATGTATCTTGTTATACTAATCATATGATATATTATAAACTAATAATTATAAATAAATTAATTGTTTTGTTCTTTTCTCTTCTATTCTCAAATTAATTATGAATTTGTTTCCTATTGAAGTTAAACAAATAATCTTTATTTTATTAAATGATCCTATTTTTTTAACAAAGGTTTCAAACAAATAAAATGAAATTAGTCATGATATGACTGTTTGTGCATATTAGTTAGTTTATCATTATAGTAGATGCTATGCATTGTTTTATGTTTTCAAGAAGGACTTACAATTTAGGACAAAGCATCGATTTTTAAATACCCAACTTATTGAATCTTTATTTAAATTGAATGTCTTATCTTCATAATATTTTGTCTAATGAATGATGTTATGCTTTGATGATTCTAATTATAATTTAATTTTACTCAAAGCACAATACATAATGACAACTAAAGAACTCTGATTCTAAATAATGTCTCATATAAAAACAAAATTAAATGGGTTTCTTTTGTTAATTATAAAGAAGTTTTTCAAATTATTAATAAAGCTGTGGCAATTTATGAAATTAATGAAGTATGTTTAAAAAATAATGATATAGAGTATCTTTATTTTCTTTCTAGTGATTCAGAGATTATAAGCAATGCTAGTATAGTTTTAAAACAAAAATATGCATTGTTGAAAATCTGATTAAATAATATCTGTTTACACCTTTTCCATTATGACTATATAAATTGATTAATGTTTTAGAAGACTATCCTTCTCAAGATGGTTATGAAAATAATTGCAAATTGAATGCCATTGCAAAGTTATCTTATTAAAGCATAGACTAATCAAACTTTGGCAAGAAATAGGATATTATAATATAGTTCAAGATACAAATAATCTTGTTATCTAAGATTAATTTCTTATATACTATTCACCAAATAATAATTTATATAATACAGCATATAATAAGATAAATATACTATGTGATTTTGGATATAAGATTATCATATAACTTCTTTGTATTATTTATTTTGTATTTGAGAATCAAATGTTACTTATTGGAAATGATATATTAAAAATAATATCAAAAATAATGAATAGTTCTGAAGAAGACACATTATTTGATCTATTTAAAGTTAGTATGTTTACAAAATATAACTTTATGAGCATAAGAGATTTTTTTTTCAAGGATCAATATTACATTAAAGATTTATATTTAAATACATTTGAGTAACAAATCAATTCAACCTTTTCATTATTAAAAGAAACATTGCAATAAACTTATGATAATAATTTTTCTTTTAACTTCCAAGAAATTATGTTATTTAAAGAATTATTTTTAGTCTAGATATTAAATATTTATAATATTAATTCTAATATTATTAGCATCTGTTTTGATTATATTTTACTTTTACAAGTTCTGGTTAATGTATTTGATAACTTAAATAATAGTACTAAAGGGATTTTTTATTAATAATGTTAATTATATTAAAAAATTATTTATTATATTTGCAATCTGCAACATACCCTTTAAAAAAGAACATTTAGATATTATTCAACATATTGATTCTATGATTATTATAATTGAATACTTACAAGTTAATAATAATAAAATATATACTATAGATAAAAGAAAACCAGATAGTAAAATAAAGAAAAAATAGAAAAAGATTTTTTATTCATTTATCTATAGTAAATATTTACTATATAATATTGAATTTGAAACATATAATAATTCTATTAATTATTTAAACAGAATCAAAACTATGTTAAGAATCTAATTTAAGAAATAATCGAAGCAAATAAACTAAGAAACACTAAGTTTAATTTTCTCATAAGAAATATAATTTTATAAAATGATATCTTCATATTTAAACTATTCTAAATTATTATGTTCACAGTTAAATGAAATTGTTGAAAATTCATATAGTTTCTTTTTATTTGTTCTTGTAATTTTTCTTTATGATTTTGGTAAATATATACATTACTAAGAGTTAGGATAAGTTCTTCAGCTTTGAGGCCAGTGATGTTAGCAATCATATGAGTTAACAATGCATAACTTGTGATATTGAATGGTATATCCAATTCTACATCACCAGATCTTTGATATACATGACATGATAAGCTTTTCTTTTTTGTTTTACTTTTTAGATTGTTAATATAGAATTGAACAAAAACATAACAGGATGAAAGTGTCATTTTTTCTAAATCTTTAGGATTTTAAAAACTAATTACAATTCTTCTATTTGAAGAATCTATCTTGACCAAATTGATTACATATTCTAATTGATTCACACCTTTATCAGAATAATCAGTTTTATTGTTTATATAGTTTATACCAGAATGCCTTAATTAAAACCCATAAATAGTCCTAGATTATTTCTATTTTCTAGATTTTTATCACAAATATGAATATCCTTTTCTTGTAATTTACTAATATTTGTACTTCTGTTAATAAACCAAAAAAGTTCTTCTGCAACTCCTCTAAAAAACATTTATTTAGTTGTCAAAAGTGGAATCTTTCTGTATTTTAAACTAAATCTTAATTGAAGAGAAGAAAAGATTAATAAAGTTTAGTACCAGTTCTATTAGCTCTATCTTCACCATTATCTAAAATATTTTTGATAAGATTTAGATATTGGTATTCTTTATAAATTATGTTTAAATTTATCTTAATAACTTAAGAAAGATTTTAGACTTAATTTATATTTATTTTTGTGTCACAATAAAAATAATAAATAAAGTAGTTAAACTTAGTAAATAGCATTTGTTCAATTATGTCTTTTTTTGGAAAATGCAAAGTTGACATTATTGTATTATATGATGAGTTTGGAAGCATACTTCTTGATAAATGATTATCTGAAGTTCTACCTAGATACTATAATGAGTTAGGTAGAAAGTTTGATTCTGGTGAAGAAGTTATCACTGGTTTACAAAGAGAAACAAAAGAAGAAATTGGTATTTAAATCAATATTAAATATTTATAAGAAGGTTTATTACATGTAGCTTCTAAGCACCCAAATCTAAGTAAGCCTTGGCCATTCTTGTAGGTTTAGGTCACAGATTATATGTCTGAGTCTTTATTCTTCATATGTAATTTAAAAGCAAGCTTTTCTTTATAAAAACTTCAATTGAATTTCAATAAAGTTAAAGGCATGGCCCTACTGTTAATATTTAAAAAAAAAAATGTTCTTCCATCTCCTACTTCTGATGTACACTATCATATCTGCTCTAAATGTTCTCTTCCAATTGGCTATACCAAGAAAAATGATTATCATTATCTCAACAAAAAATATATCACTAAAAATAATGAAGTCTATCACCTTACCTACATGATTACCTTATATCAACATGAAGCTAGTTCATCTCAAACTAAGAAAAACCTTACTTAAACCTTTCAAAATATTCTACATGAAACTTCTTACATCACCAATTCTTTTATTACCTTTTCTTATCAAACCTTTATTTTTTCTGATCATATTGACTTCTTTTTTACTATAACTACTAATACTAATCCTATCTTTAATCAACCTCCAATTACTAACATTACTGATAATGCTAACTTAAATCTCAATAATTCTAACAATATTAAACCACCTAATAGTACCTTTAACAAACCTTCTCTTTAAACCTTTCTAGTGTTGCTAAACCAAAATCTAATCTTATATATGACTGGTTTGCAAATTTTTTAATTACCAAAGAAATACAACTCAACAAAAAATTATAAATCACATTTTCTCTTGAACTTTTTATTTTTTTAAAAAAATTTCTTTATGATTTTTATTTTGGTAAAGAAATTAAGTCTGCTATCTCTATTCAACCTGCACTTAAGGTCTTATTTTATTATATTATTCACATTATAACTAGACAACATTCAGAATTTTTAACTGACTTTATCTATAGTAGCAATCCTAATATTAACAAAAGTGCTACTATTTCTTTTGATCTTCTTGAATCTACTCTCAAAAATCTATTTCTTAAATTCATAACTTTCCTTTTCACAAAACTTAATTATTTTGAAATTTTTGTCTTACCAGTTACTATCTCTCTATATACTGCTCATAACTGTCTCTAACTCTGCCTTAATCTTGTATGATTTAATCTTTTCTTATCCAATAACTATTAATTAATTGATTACTAAAAATTTACTGAAGATTTAAAGCTTAGACCTAAATGATTTAAAATTGAATCTTTTACTCAAACCACTAATCTTGACCAAAAATATCTTATCATTTAATCAGATGTTCAATTCAATATTAAGCTTTTTTTCAATATTTCTAAAACATTATTTCTCAAAAGATTTTGTATTTCATCTTTAAAAAACTCTTTTGATCATTTTAATTCTTTAGTTTGAAATCTACTAGCCTCTTATAGTCAACAATTTTCTTCTTCTATTGACAAAGAAAAAGTTAGAACTTTACTCTAAATCTAATTTTATAAGCCTTTATTCTACAACTCTCCAAGCACCTTCCTGAATTCTATATATTCCAAAAACCTAATTCATTTCATGAATAACATGAGAAAGCATCTTGTTTTGCAAATTTTTACTTCCTCACTTATGATAACAAATCATGTTAATATTTTAATGATAAAAAATTTTATAATAGTGTTATAGGTGAAAGCCTTCTTAATTTCACACTATAATGATGATATGGCACAGAGAATCCTTTATGGGTATATGTGGTGTTCAAGAGGGAAGTATAGCTTCTGTTAGATGTTATCAAGAAACTATACTCTTCTTTAAGGCAGTTCGGGAAAGGTAATGCAATACTAATAACTTTACTTTATTTTACTAAGAGGAGATAAACCTTGCCTGTAGGAATTACCCTAGAGGAGGAGTATCAATACAGTTTATAGTCAAAAGCCATTTATTAAAGTAATAACAAGAAGGGCTATTCTTAGGTTTCTGTTCCTAAAGAATCCTAACATGTGTTTACAATATTAAATAAAAGAGAAGTGTCTGTTGCTTAATCGCACTTGGGAAATTTAGCAGAGTTTATATATCTGTAAGCTAAGTGGCTAAGTGGCCAAGTGACTAAGCGATTAAGTGACTAAGCAACAAAGCGACAAAGTGACTAAGTAATTACTAAGCAACCAGAAGGTTCTAGCAACTAATGACTAATAATTACTAAGTGACTAATTACTAAGCGACTAATTACTAAGCAGCTAAGCAACTAAGTGACTAAGCAGCTAAGTGACTAAGCTACTAAGTGACTAAGTGACTAAACAACTAAGCAATTACTAATCAACTGGAATGTTCTAGCAACTTCTACTAATAATAATAATATAATAATAGAATAACTAATACTAAATAATAAAATAATAATAACTAATAATAATAATAATATAATAATAAATCATTCTATAACGATAGTACCAAACTTTTTAATAACATATTAAGCAAATCTCACTTAATATTTTCTTTTCAAGATGATGAAACATGAATTTATCCAATCTTTAATACTACACTATTCTATAAAAACAAAGAACATGCTGCCTCACTTGACCAACTCATTCTTATCAAAGCTTTTAACAAACTAGTAGACCAAGCTAAAGATTTTGTTTGTAAACAAAACAAAGTCAAAATAAATCCTAAACATTGCAACTATTACTTTTACTGCTATTTCTCTTTATATTACCAAACAGTTGTAGAAAACCACAATATACAGTTCTTCTCCAAGAAGTAAGCAATCAATTTATTAACCAAAAACATTATTAATACTAAATTTCTTGTCCAAATTATTACCTACTTCGATGTTGTTAACAACCAAAAATCAACCTATTTACAAATTATTAAATACTTCAATGATACTGCTTATCTAGCAGCTAAAAAATTTTTAACAAAAAAATTCAACTTTGACTTCCAACCTGTTTCCATTCTTGACTAACTTTTTTTACAATCTCTTTTTTAAGTTCCTTGTCTTCTACAATATACATTGAAGCAGCTATCACCTTATTAAAAGATACAACTATTGAAGTTAATAAGGAGAATAATATAAGTAGGTAGGTGGACAAGTCTATTTATGTAGAAGGCTAGAATAATGATGATCAAACCCAACATACAGAGCAAACTATGGTATCTTGCACAGCTGTGAGAGTTAAGTATACAGTGATCAATTCTGTAGAAGACAATTTTGAAAGATCATTTACAACATCTTTAATCTTCTATGATTTTTATACATGTTTTAACAAATTTTTCTCTATTACCATTTACCACTTTTTTTTTATAGTCAAACTATTCAAACCATAATTCAACATATTAACAAATATAACAACAACAAAACTGTATTTAGCATCATATTTTTTGTCAATTTATCTTATAATGAAACCCACATATATCTTTCTAATAACACTCTCTTATCAGATCATATTATTATTACTCCATATCTTTTTTCTATATTCTATAATCTTCTTTTCAGATCTAACTTCTTTAATCTTACTTCTATTCTATCTGATTTATTTTTTAACAACATTTTTTAACCCTTAATTGTAATCCTTTCTTATCTTCATACAATCCAACTTCACATTATCTTAATTTAACTATTGCTATACACAATGCTAAAAGCTTTAATAAACCTACCAAAAGAGAAGCTGGCAAGATTATTGCCTTAACCATAATATAACTATTGCAAGCATTACAGAAACTAAAATTTCTGACAAAACTAACCTCTCCTTTTGCAATAATAACTTTTTATCTACTATTGGTCTAACTCTTCTACTTCTATTGAGGCACTGTTATTATAATCTGCAATAATCTTAAATCTCACATTCACAATATTTATACCTATTCTTGAAGTGCTATAGCACTTGATATCTTCTTTCAAAGTAATATTAAACTTCATATCATTTCAGTGTACCTGTTATCAACTGACATGTCTATTCGAAATTAAACTCAAAATACTGTTATTAACTGGATTCAACAAGCTTCTCAACTTTACATCCATTCTATTATTCATAGTAATTTTAATATACAAGATAACATGAACAGTTCTTTTTCTAAATACAAACTTATCAACTTTTTTAACAACACTAATATGTATAACATTGGAGCTCACTTTAACAACAAACATTCTACCTAATCTAACAATACTAGCAGTAGTCATATTGACTATATTTGAACTGACCAATTCAATATACAATTTCTTTTCTCTTATTATCTTGATAACAGCCAAACCTTAACTTCCAGTAACTATCTAATTTTTACCTCTACATGGACATTTCCACATGCCTACAGCAAACCCTTATATAAATATACCAGTATTAGTCACTACATCTTTAACTACAAAATTATGTCTGCAGAGGACTGGGAATTCTTTGCAAACATCTTATCACAATAACTCTTACTGAACAAAACTCATATCATTTGTGAAACTAATAAAAGTATTGAAACAACTTGGTACAAAATTCAATGCTTTATTATTTACTCTGCTACTCACACCATCCCTAGTAAAGTCTCTTGTAAACATAGCTACAATTATCAATACTCACCTCACAGCACTCTATTACATTTATTTCTTAAAAAACTTGAGCACACTATTAAACTTATTAAAAAACTCAACCAATATTCTGTCATCTTCAACATTAATTAAAATATTTTCTAAATTAACAAACAGTCATAATATGACCTTTAACCACTTAACTTTACCAACTCATCTTGTACTCAACTATAGCTTTAACATGCTTACTCTATCTGAAAACAACTTTTTTATGCTCATCATATTGAAACCTTTCTTCTACTTTAACAACAAATTAACAAAGCTACTAACAAAAGCTGTATAACTTTTACAACACATCCTACACAAGCTATCAATAGCATCCTTAATTGCTACTATTAACCTGTTCATTTCTCTAATATAAAATTGTCTAATAAGCTTATTACTAATCTATTACTTATTAAATAACATGTTCAATCTCATTTTTATGACTGAACTGCATTTAGATCTATTAATGAAACTTTTTTTAATAATTTTTGGTAACAACATTATCTTCTACTCCCTCACATCAACCCAACCTGGTATCAATCTCTGAACTTTCCTATTACAAATAAAGAACTCTCTTAAACTCTCTCACAACTTTCTAACAACAAAGCCTGTTGCCTACAGATATTAGTTATGAAATGCTCAAACGTATCAGCTCTGAATGCATTTCTGCTATTACTAGTCTCTTCAACCATTGTCTTTTTGAAAATAGAATTCCTAAGCAATAGAAACATAGCAGAATTTATTTTATTTCAAAATGTAACTCCTTTGATAGTAATCTTAATCTTACTTGATCTATTAGTCTTGTTAAACATATTCACAAACTATATATCAAAATCTTTACAAACAGACTAAGCATCATATTTTTTTTTAATCCTACTCTTTTACCTTTTAATTATATTGCACTTCTTAATAATAGCACTTCAATTACTATTTACATCCTTAATAATCTTATTGAAAATATAACTTGCAATTATAAGAACATTTGGTTACTTTTATAAGATAAGAGTAAAGCATATGACTCTGTCAACTTTACTCTTTTTAAACATTCACTTTCTCATTTGGCACTTTTTTCATCTATTATTAATATCCTTTCTGACCTCATGACTGATTATCACAATCAAGTTATTACTAATCTTAGCCTTACTTCCTTATACCCTATTCACAATAATTTTGACCAAGATAAAACTATTACTTCTTTATTATGATGCATATATTATGATCCACTTATCTTATATATATATGCACAAGTATCTGGTTATATTCTACAATCCTCTTGGAATACCAATCTTAAACTCCAAACATTTAACTTATTACAAAAACAATGCTCTGTCTTGGCATATATGAATAATACTCTTTGGGTTGCTTCATTACAAACTGAGTTTTTCAACATATTATTCATAACTGAATCATTTTATATTATGGTTAACATTCAAGTTGATTATACAAAATCTATTCTGGTTACTAATAACCCTTTATCTTACTACATCTCTATCCCCTATAATAATCATCTTCATTCACTACATTCTCTTAAACAACCCTTTAAATTATTAGGTTGCTGGTTCATCTTGAACAATAGGCAATCTAAACAAACAAAACTGCTTATTGCTGAATCCTTTTAACTTATTCAAATTACTAAAACCAAATATATTACTGACTTATATGCCTGTAATATTATCAACACAGTTATTATTTCTAACCTCAAATATCATCTTCAAAACATTGTAGTTAGTCAGCCTACCTGTAATAAAATCTTTACTTAACATATCAGCTTTGTTAAACTTAATACTAAACTTTTGCATACAATACTCTCTAGTACCCTTTTACATCCTTAAATTTACAACATCAAACACATCTGAAACATCCAACTGCAACTTTATATTTCTAATCTTCTTAAACAACTTAATAATTCTAACCTATTAGGCACATCAACTTGTATCTGAATTCAACAGCAACAAAACAACCTTTGGTCTTCTACTAATATCCTCTTATATTCCAATTCTATTATTGATAGTTCCAACTGTCTAACTACAAATTTTAAAATTATTTAGCTTATCAAACATATTAACTAGATATTTTCTACTAATTCAACTTATAACATTCTATTTACTCTAAATGATGAAGCTATCTCTTTTGAATCTCTTCTTTCCTCTCAATTCAAATACTTCATTTTTAAAAAACAACTTAGATATTACAAATTACACTTTCTTGACCAACTTACTACATATGATAATTCATGCTTATTATACTAGAAACATATTTCTTCTAGATTAAATAAGCTTTCCAAAGATGTTGTACCTCAATGGTTTACCACTCTTTAAAACATTACAACAAGTCATTCTCATTAACATACTCTATATAATAACTTTAATCTACCTCAAACAAACTACTTTTCTTATACTACTAGCTACTTCACCTCTAATACTAAACCTTGGCTACTTACTGTTCTTAATAATCAAATAATTATTGTCAAGACCAGAAGGCATAATATCCTTACAGGCCTTACTCTTATTACTTACTGGCACTGCTTATATTAGTCCCAGTTTTCAAACCTATATCCTACTTCTCTCTTTACTACTATATTATGTTCTGTATGTTATCTTAATTCTAATACAATTACCAACAAATGCACTATCTTTATTCCTACAAACCTAGCTACAAAACTACTCCTATCATATTAATACTAACAAAACTCTTAACCTACATGCCAACTTTCTTAATATTGCATACTCTGTAGCTATTCAACATCCTTTATATATTTTACCTCCTCTTTTACTAATAATCAATTTACAACAATTACCTTATATTTTTCAGTCTAATCAACTTACTGATAGCTTACAGTCTATTGCTAATTCCAATTATAACCTAACTACTATTTCATTTTATACTGATAGTTCTGTTATCAAGCTTGGTACCTCCCAATGCTCTATGAGCATAGGTGGGTTCAAGTTAATAATTCTACAACTATTTATCATTTCAGGCACAAGTCAAACTCTGGTTATACTCTTTTAAACCTGAAATCTTTGCTATTCTTTTAGCAATTATAACTGCTCCTAGAAACTGTTTTGTTTATATCTTTACAGATTTGCAATTTGTTATCTCCAAATATCATATTATATACTTATCAGCATTCAAACTTTCTTATACTTATAATTTATATTTTTCTATTTGGCAAACTTTTATTAACTTCATTAACTCATATAACATTCAGCTTACTTTTCATAAAGTTACTGCACACCGAGATGATCCATTTAATAACCTTACTAACTAACTTGCTCGTAATTACTATATACTATCTTTTTTAACATTCTTAACTAACAACTCTTATAATTCTGCCTATATATCATTTATTGACCAATTTCCTATTAAGATTTCTATTTGATGTTCCATTCAAACTATCTGTCAAGCTCACTTCATAACACTTTGAACATTTTAACATTATTTCCAACAATAGTCTACCATTGCTTTTAATATTAACTGAGAAGCCACTTGGCTTTACATTAATAACAATCAAAAGATTTCTAACTTTGCCTATAGTTTCTAATGCCTCTACTCTAAAAACCTTTCATATTAAAATTCTCTTGAATAAACTACCTATTCCTTATACTCTTTACAAGCATAATTTTTCTTACTCTTCTTTCTGTTACCAATGCAATCAAATTAGCTCTTCATTACACTGAACTCTTTGTCCTTCTACCCAAAGAATTTACTACTTAATCTCTAATTCTCTTAATTGCATCTTAAATGCTACTGCTCTTGACATGTCCACCAATTTTATTTCTAATTTACATCAAGAAATTCTTACACTTAATAGCTTTAAATTGCATAACTCTTCACACATGCCATCCCTTATTTCTACCCTATCTGGTTTAGTTCCTATTGACCTTATTTCTACTATTCATAATACTTCTATTTTCTACTATATAGCTACTTCTCTATTTATTAAATTTTTTCTTTATTTAAACTAACAAATATACAAACAAATATGGATTTCATATTGCATTTCACATTTTGCACAGTTTCAAAACACACTTACTACAAATTTAATTCATAGTTTTTTTCAAGTCTACCCCCTATTTCAGTACCTTAAATTATTACCAAAATTAATCTTTGGACTATCCAATAGATTAAATATCATACTCTTTTCTCTTATATTATTACTAACATCCAAATCTAGGTGAGCTTTGGCCACTCTTGTAGGTTTAGATCACAAATTATATGTCTGAGTTTTTATTTTTCATATGAAATTTAAAAGCAAGCATTTTTTGTAAAAACTTCAAATGAATTTTAATAAAGTTAAAGGCATGGTCTCATCATTAATATTTAAAAAAAAAAATAAACATCTTTACAAAATCTGTATAGAAGAAATTTGCAATCCTAAAAAACTAATTAAATATTGCAATAATATTATTTCAAAAAAACTATCTCTGTTCCAAACAATAATTAGAAAAGGATTTGTAACATATATAATATTATTCTCAAGGATCCATATTATAATGACTAAAGTAATTGTATTAAAATATATGATCTTCTACCTGATGTTGAAGAAAAAGTATTTAAAACAATTAATGAAGAATACTTCAAGATACTTAGAAATATGGTGCACTAACTGTTAATTTTACTGAATCAAGAACTCATTTTTTAAACAAAAATTTTAAATTTTCAAATTAAAATATCTATTTTTACAAGTTCTTTGTGCAGAGAATTATGAAAATATTAAAGAAATATATACTCTTTTACTTAATTCACATAATATTAAAGAAATTTACAGTAAATGCTACCAAATAGATGTTAACAATCTTGAAGATATATCATTTTTGCAACTTAGGTCATTTTTCTTGCAACAAAGATTGAATAGCTATTTTTTATTTGTATTTTATTAAGTTTACTTTTATTAAATAAAATATGAAAAGTTAAATTCAACCAAAATTGGAACAGAAAAAAAGTTATAAAAAAGACAAAAGTCAGCAAGTAAAAGCATAATTGCCAACTAAGCGAAGTTAAAGCTTGTAAAAAATTAGATATAGTTTGTTAGAATAGTAGACTAAGTTGATAGCAATATAGTAGCCACCTTTGATTTTAGAGAAAATTTTGCTTATTGTTAAAAATTTTTGACAAAAAAAAGGAAAAACACAAAAACTCTGTACTGCAGATCATATACATAACATGTAAAGCAAGTTAAAGTAAACAGTAAACACAACAAAGCAAATAAACAAACATGCAATCTTGCAGATAAACAAATAAATAAAGATATAAATAGAAAAATACATGTTAAATTTATACAGTATAGATATAGAAATAATGCAAAGAAGTGTGACACAAAAAGTTCAACCAGTTTTTACTAAAATAGACTAGTGCAGAAAATTAGAAAAGTATCATGCCATGTTTAATAAATCTGACAGAATACAAAAAGAATTATTAGACAATCATAAATCAAGAGTTTTAAAGAAAGATAAAGAATTGGCCCAACTAATTGGCATTGAAGCAGTTTTAGTCTGTGTATTTAGAAACTTAATTGAAGTATATAATTACTGTGAGTATATATGAGTAAAAGACAGTGAGAAACCAAAGAAGAATAGTGTAGAGCAATTAAATGAAGACAAAATGAATAAAAAAGTATTGCTAGAGCAAGTATGTAGGTGTATAGATTACAGTATGCTAGAAAAGCAAGCAGAGAAGAGTCTATTAAAGTAAAATAAAGAAGAAAAAAGAATTAAGACAAAGAAAAAAGATCAGCAAAAGAATACAACTAGTGATATAAGAATAAGTGAAAAGTATAAGACAGATAAAGAAGAAGTAGTTCACAAAAAAGAAAGAAAACCTGAAGTAATTATAAATATTGAACAAATGCAGAAAGAACAAATAGAAAAACAAAGCTATATAGTCAAAACAATGAAAATGTATATAGATAGCAAGTTAGAAGACAATGTTTATACAATGTAGGACATTCTAGTAGAAATAAGACTAGCACATATAAGAAAATGTCTTAAGTTTTATGGTAGAATTAGGTTCATCTAGTAGAAAGTTTTGGTAATAGTAAAGCTGCAACATTTACTGTTGAGTTTAGAAATAAGAATAGAAAATCAATACTTGATCAGACATGATCAGTGCATTTTGAGGAAGGCAAAACTTGTAAAGTTACCTTAGGTAATTTTTTGAGAGAAATATTAGAAAGTAGAGCATCATATAAGGCAATAATTAAAAATATTCCAACAACAGCAATAGAAGTACTATTATTAAGACAACTAAAAGCAGTAAAGGTAAGAATAGTTTATATTTCAGTAAACAGAAACAAAAACTAATGAAAAACTGCATTAGTTTACTTTGAAACAGAAGAAGACTTAATAATGGCTACCAATAAGGAGTTATACTATTACAACACAAGATTAAAGTAGTATAATAAAAGAACATTTAAAGACATTGAAACCAAAAGAGAAGAAAACAAAGATGTAAAGGAATACATTGTAAATATAAGTTTACAGTAAGAAGAAAGAGAGTAATAAAGAAAAACAGCAAAGAAAAGATAAGAAAGTGATAGGAAATTTAATAGTAATACACAGACAAAAGCAGTTTATGTAAAGGAGTTGAAAAGTGAACTACAAAATGTTCTTAGCAGAATATTAAAAGACTAGATGATATTGAAGAAAGACAATTAGAGAGCTTGCTTTCAAATCATTTCTGAAAGTTGCTATAGGTGTTTTCAAGAGAAAGTAACTACTTGGTCAGATATAGGGTTAAAGAGCATTAGTGAGAAGTTTAAGCATAGTAAAAGCAGATATGACAAAAGTATGAAAAGTATAACAAGTATTAAGATAGTATGCCACAACATAAATGGAATAAAGCATAACAAGATCAAACTAAGAATAATAGTTAAATGAGCAAAAGAAAAAGAAGTTGATATTTTTTAATTAGTAGAAACAAATAGCAACAGTAAAGAACTGAAATACAGTTTAAAGGATAATTACTACAAAGGTGTTTGGTCACAAAATAAAGGTATTAAAAAGAAAGAATTAAGTGTTGGATTATTAGTAAGCCAAAAATGTAAGAAACATATAGAAGAAATCTGTAGATTTGGGAAATACTTAATTGAAGCAAAATTTGACTTTAAGCATATAGAAATAACAATAGTAATAGTATATATTTCCTCAAATGACAAAAAAAAAACAAAAAAATTGCAACAAAGAATAGTAAATATATATGTGAAGAGAGCAAGAAGCTCATAGTTCATAGTAGAGGCCTGCATTGGGTTCTGCAGCCTAGTCCAGCCCAGCTTATAAAAATTTGCAGGCTGGGCTAAACCTAAAGCAAAATTATAATTGCAAGCCAGGCCAGGTTGAAAAATTTGCAGAACTTTATAATTGCAGGCCAGTGCAGACCTAAAATTTTGTAAAATTATATAAAAAATTTTTGCAGACTGGGCCAAACTGGGCTGGGCTGAAGAAAAAATTTAACATATGTGGCCTGGGCCAGGTTGGCAAAAAATAGTAACCCTAAATGAAAACCAGGCCAGGCCTAAAAAAAATTTTTAATCCTAACTGCAGGCTAAGTTGGGCCTTAAAAATAGCCAATTTGCAAGCCTCTAGTTCATAGTTATATGTAATTTTAATCATGTGATAAACAGAAAGTTAAATAAGATGAGCAGTAGTAAAAATAATTGTAGCAAATCACTTTCACTATATAAATGGCTGATAAGACAGAGATTTGGTGATACATACAAAATCTGCAACCCAGAATTAAGAGATTACACTTGGGCAAGACAAGATGTACAAATGAGAATTGATCAAATATGAATTTCAGAAGAACTACAACTAGGATTAGAACAGTCAGAAATAATTGATGCAGAATTTATAATATCAAGTAATTATAACATTGTTAATGCAATATTAATGTTTAAATACTTGATCCAAACATGTAGTGTAGCAGAAATGAGAAAAAAAGAATTAACAAGAATAATTTATTTGTATGATAAGGCAACAAAAGAAAATTGAAAAAATTATTAAATAGATCTTGAAAATTACTTATCTAAGAATAGAAGACTTAAAGTATTTAAAAAAGTTAAATATAGCATTGATATAAACAAAGTGTAGGATATAATATTCTATGCAATAAAAGATGCAGTAAATAAAAATATACCAAAAAAGAAGATAATCCAAAGAAATAGTAATAATGAAAGAAAGAAAAGAGCAACAATGCTATACAAAGACATAGTAGCACTAAGTAAGCTACTGCAGAAGACTAATAAGTTGATTAAAAGAGAAAGAAATAAACTAAACTTAGAGAAAGTCAATATAGAAATAGATAAGATAAACATAGAAAATGGTCTAGAAATAAGTCATGTAAGAGAAAACAGAACAGCAGATCTTGAAGAATAGTTGTAATTAACAAAAAAAGCAGTAGCAAGCATTAAGAATAGTAGTGTCATAGGCCAGAAAAATGTAATAATTTGTGCCTAATGATATGTAGCATAAGCAACAATCTGGACCTACAGATTGTATATACATTTTGACTTACCAAAAACAGCAAAACACATATAATCAGACCTTCCATGCCAAGAACACAAGACAAGGTAGTTGTACTTAATTTGGAAAGGCATTAAACCATAACAGTGATGTTTCAAAGTGGTGAAATCCAAAGTAATAAAGGAGTGGATTAGTATAATTGCAATAGAATAAGGTAAAAATAAAACAATTAAGAAAACAATACTTATCTGTCTAAGTGAAACACATGATAGCACAATTGTAAAGAGGCAGAACTGTAGAAAAATAAAAGGGCAAACTAAAGTTAAAAGAAAAATTGTTAGTAATGTAAAATGTATAAAAAGCCAAAAGAATCTGTAATAAAAAAATACTTATTACTTGAGTGCCCCAACTAGTAGAAGAAAGGACCAAAGTTCCTTAGTAATAGTAGTAGATAGTAGTAGTTAGTGTCATTAAATAGAAACTCAAATACAACAGACATAAATAAATAAAAATAAATATTTGCCCAAATCAATTCATGTCTTAAAGCCTTATTTTTGCTAATTTCACAATGTTATACAACATCTGGTTAGTAGAAGCAACAGAATCACTATTTACTCATTACAGTAAAGAGAGTGGAAGAAGACAAGCATACAAGAAATAAAATTAATATCGCAGTAGATAAAAGATGCAAAAGGATTGATGAAAAAGTAGAAAAAATGCTTACTAGTTTTCAGACAAACCATTTAACAAAATTAAAATAGATTAAATGTTAAAACAGAAAGAAGATAGATGCTTATTAATCAATAAACCAAATGCAGTATTAGAACAGATGAAAGAACATTTTAGTGAGTAGTTTAAACAGAGAGACATTATTGAAGATAAAGAAGTAATAGAAGAGTTTTATAAGCCATTTGCAAAAGTCAGAGAAGAATAGTATAAGGAGTTAAAGGCAGAAATAACAATCGAAGAATAGATAGAAGCAATAAGAGAAACTAAAAATAAAACAGCATCAGGTATATTGAATATTGAATACAGTCTAATCAAGAATACAAGTAGTTAAATACAAGAAGTCTTTAGAAAAGTTGCAAATATATGTTTAATGCTAGGAAAGATACTATACAAGTAGAAGTTAGTCAAATTTATTCAATTCCAAAAGGTGAGAATTGGGGTTACAAGCTTTGTAATGTTAGACCAATTGCACTATTAGAAACATTTAAAAAATGCTTAACCAAGGTGGTAGCAAAAAAATGTCTTCTCTTATATTATTACTCAAACCCAAATCTAGGTGAGCCTTGGCCACTCTTGTATGTTTAGATCGCAGATTATATGTCTGAGTCTTTATTCTTTATATCTAATTTAAAAGCAAGCTTTTCTTTATAAAAACTTCAATTGAATTTCAATAAAGTTAAAGCCATGGCCTCATCATTAATATTTAAAAAAAAAAAAAAAAAAAAATATGTCTAGTATAATACAAAAAAAGAGATACTCAAGAGCCCAAACAATGCTGGTCTACCTGAAAACTCAACAAAAGAAGCAATTTACATTGTAAAAATAATAAGAGAAAATGTAAAAAAAAAAGTAATAAAAAGTTGTGGTTGCCGATGCAAGATATAAAGAAAGCATACAATTTAGTATTAATGAAGTTACTTCAGCTAGCATTACAGAGAATTAAGCTGCCAGACGAAATAATAAGGTTTATTATAGTATTATATAGCAAAAGAGAAGTCTGCATTATAACAGAATTTGGGTTAACAAAGACATTTGTTGCTGAAAATGGGATTGAGCAAAAAAAGACAATTTTACTATTAGTCTAGAGAATATTTTATGATTTATTATTAAGAAGAATTTAAAATAATCAGTAGTTAGAATATGAAATCGAAGTGTATAAAGTGCTTGACTTGCAAATAAACAGAGTTAAAATTAAAAAGACAAGGCAAGCTGCAGTAACATATGCTAATGATAAAACTTGGATAACAAAGAGTAGAAGAAGATGCAAGAAAACATTCAGATTTCACAAAGATTCTTTAGATTCAATAACAATCAAATCAAGAGTTCTAAGTCAAAGCTGTTGGTAATTAACTTAGATATAAAAAGAGAGAAGAAGTCAGTTTTGATAAACAATTTTCAACTACAGGTTGAAGACAAGTATGCATTAATAAAAATACTAAGGGTGTGGTTAAGTATAGAAGCAAATGAAAGCTTAGTTGTTAAAAAAATAAAAAGAATCAAACAACAGTTTATACAAAGCATATAATTTAAGAAGTTAACTATTAGTCAGTTAATATACATTAATAATATATGTATAATACCAAAATTAATATACATATTACAAACTACAAAGGCATCTAAAAGACAACTAATTCAATTATATTAACTAGTAATTAGATTGATCAAGAACAAAATAGGGCTGTTATTGACTATAGAAAATAATGCAATTACATATTAGGGTTTAGGAAGATGTAGAATATTAAATCAAAAAATATTTAATAATTAGTTAGTGTTATTGCAAAAAAGGCTAAATAAGCTAGATCAAATTGAATAAATAATAAGAATATGAGTAAAGCATGGCTTTGCTCTGACTGAATTGATATCAGAAAAATTAGATACAACCTTGCTAAGTAACTTAAGACAGATTTAGAAAAGTAATTTGGCATGTCAAGTTATACTTAAAGCAAAAGAAATAGGTATCAAAAAAAAAAGACATCAACTCTTCCCATCGATCATTCGGACACAAAAATAGCTAAAAAAAAAGAAGATTTTAGCAAAATTATCAATAAAAAACACCTCAAATAGCTCTAAACAAAAAGAAGCAGCAACAAGAA
>CAJVQA010000990.1:0-28404 GCA_910591915.1 Cetraspora pellucida | reverse complement strand
TTTTTTTTTTGTTATTTACTTATTATTTACTCTTTATTTATTTATTTGACTTGTGCTATAATTAAATATAAAACTCTGTAATCAAGTCCAAGTGCAGTACATTACAGAAACAAAAATTTTCAAAAAAAACTGACTTTGCAGAGTGTAAACACTACATGTGACAGTAGCATTACAGAAGATTCTGTTACATGAAGAGTTGCATATATAAGTCCTCTGGAGATAAGATAGTACTAACTTCTTTGCATCTAACTTGTGGAGTACTTAATTGAAAGAGTGATACCAAAATAATACAAACTAAAATAGTAAGAAAAGTGGTATATACATAAAGGTTTGTAGTAAGAAATTCATTTTATCAAAATTGGAAGCACCTTTGGCATTGTAGAATATCTAAAAATAGAAAATAACTATATGTATAAAGAAGTTGTAGTCTGTTTTGTATATTTAAAGGTTTCAAACTAAAGCTCTGATCACATCTATATAGAAGCTTATGCAAAACAAATAGAATATATCAACATAAATGCTGTATCAATCAAGGTTAAGATATTTAAATTAGAAATGAAAACCTACTTGAATATGGTATGAACGTAGATTCAGATTAGAATATTCTTAGAAAGACAGGAGAATTGCTCATGATTAGAAACAAAACAAAAGAAAATCTGCAACACTAGACAGAAATATCAGACAATGGCTAGAAATAGATGTCTACTTATTTCTAAGATATAGTTCCATCTATATTATAAAAGAAAGTACTTAAAGGGCAGATTAGATATATAATTTGTTAAAAAAATAATGCTAAGATTAAGAAGAGTTACAAATTAGCAGTAGCAGCAAGAAACTAACTTAAGATACATACTACTAGTACCTAAATTAAAAAGTTAGTAATAACAGCAGAACTCTGACATGAGATATGTACTAGAAAGGCACCTTTTAGGCAAATCAAAGATGAGAGCTTAAAAAAAGCAAATAATCTAATAAACTAATTTAGAAGTTGTTAATAATAGATTGTGAAATATAAAGAAAATATGCAGATTACCTAATATAATTAGTAATAAAACAAAAATTCAAATTAGATGTAAGTGAAACACAATACAAACTCTGATAGATTGCAAATAAATATATCTAAGTTCTATATCTGAATAGATATATAGTGATAGACAATATATAGATAGAATTGTACTAGCTATAACAAATATACTAATAAAGACTAGAAAGTATAACCTTATCTTAATATCAAAAAAAAATTTTATAGTCAGAATTTATAAAAACAGCTATAAATAGATTTAATTTGACCTGACTATATATGCTAATTAAATCTAAACAAATTTCAAACCTCTAAAAAATAATTACTAATTATAAAAAATTAAATTAAATAAACAATTCTAAAATTTTATAAATATATGCTTTATAGCTATAAGAATATATTTAATATAAAATTTTTAAGTTATAAATTTGGTCAGACTCTTTGAATTTGTCTATTTTAAATAACTTAAAATAGACAATTTGATCAAATTCATAGCTTAAAATTTTTATTAATAATTATTATTTAAATAAATAAATAAATATATATATATATTTAGAATGTGATGACCTAGTGAAGTAGTCAGGTTGTCAACTTTCCAAGTGGTAGGTTGGGTGTTCAAATTCTATTGACAGTAAAAATTTAGATAATCACCTATGTAATATTTATATTATAGCAACTATTACTAATAATTGAGTTAGAATACTTGTAATAACAGTCATATTAGCATAACTGGCAGATCATAGGGTATCTGTGTAATCTGTTATACAGAGAAATACAAACTAACAAATCAGGCAGTACAAACACTAGATAAGTTCTTGTGATTATATAAATCTATTAAAATTAAGTAACAAGAAGTCTATTTAAAAAGATCTAAGTAGAGAAATAGTCAAATCTTTAACAGTCTTACTGTAAAGACTAGCTTAAAAAAACAGATAACAAGGTTGTAATATCTAGTTATAGTAGCCAGATAGACAAGAAGTTTTGAATTGGGAGTCTTGAAGATACCACTAACTAGACTATTAGAATGAACTGAAAGAAAAAGATATTAGACTAACCTGATATACTAATGGACTGGTTATAGTTCTACATAGGATATCTGGATTAGGAGTTTGATAAAAAGGTAGGTAAAAAAGCAAAGATATACTAAAATACCAAAGTTATATTATAAAGTAAATGCTAGGATCTGTGTAAATTCTACAAAAGCATAGTAGTTAAATGATATAACTCTGATTACAAGTGTTGGTTTTGCTATAATAATATTTAAATCAGTTATAAAAATAGGTATAGAAGGCTCTGAAGGGTTTATCTTGAGGATAAATTAGTTCTAAAATTGAAATGATAATCTGAACATTTGAGTATAATTCAATAAGTTAATACAGATTATAGGTTTAGAGGGTTTAAAGTAGAACATCCAAACAAGGATATTTGGTAAGAAATCTTTAGACAAACTTTTTAAATAGGTAATATAAAAAAGTTACATATATAGCCAATTGTACTTTCTTTTGTAGTAGTTTATAGAATCACATTACTAATAAGTTATTAATAAATATTAAAAAACCAAAGAGGTTATCTTAATATCCAAAAAAAATATATATATATATATATTTTAATATTAAAGGTAAGTACTTGTAATTCAGACTTTTATTAATAATATGTTTCAGCTTTGTAATTGTATTACAATAGCTATAGAAACAATTATTGAAAAAGTATACAACTAATTACTTATACAACTTTAGTTATTATCTAATTTAAGTAGTTTACTTAAAGGTTCTACACTAGCTATTATACTTAGAACCTACTTGTAAGTTCTTTATCTAAACACTCTAATTTCTATATTTACTTATCTAGCTTTTCTACTAATTATACCAGTTTTCACTAATATATATATGCTATAATCACTAGGTCTTTAAAGCAGTTTACTTATATGAAGAACCTTTAACCTTGTACTAAACTTACTAAAGCCTTCTATTACTCAATTTTTAGCTATTCTAAAATTACTATAGCTGAAACCAATACTTGCAATCAGAATAACTCTTAAACTATTACATTCTTGTAAAGTTTATACAATTCTAGTACTTCTTTTTATAACCTTATCAGTACCTTGTATGCTCTTACAAATTTTTTTATACTACTAATTCAGTTAGCTCTATATAATGTGACTTTATACCTAATTTAACTGGTAGCCAGATTTATGAATCTCTTTATTTAGGATTCTTATCTGTACAGATTAGCTGCTCCAGATTTTTGTCTTTAGATCAAGATTTTTATAGATAGTATTATCAAAGATTGTACTACCTCTCTACTCAGGATTTTCAAACAAGGTTTTTTATAGAGTATATATTTTTTGAATTTCTTATACAACATTATATACTTTCAAAGTTAGTATAATCAGAATTACAGAATTATAATCTTAAATATTCTATACAAGTTGCCAAAATAGGATCATTTTTTAAATTTCTACTGCTAATGGAATTTGAACTTTAGACCTATTGCTTAAAGAATAACAATTTAATTACTACACTAGAATTACCATCTTCTTTAAATAAATATATTCTTATAACTATAAAGAATATATTTATAAATTTTAAAATTATTTGTTTGATTTAATTTTTTATAATTAGCAATTATTTCATAAGATATAGTAACTTAGTAAAGTAAATAAGTTGTCAACTCTTTAAGTAATATGTTGGTATTTAAATTTTATTGACAGTAAAAATTTAAATAATCACCTATATAATATTTATATAATAACAACTGTTTTTAATAATTAGGTTAAGATATTTGTAATAATAGCTATATTAGCATAACTAGCAAGTTATGAAGCATTTGTGTAAGTATAACATTATACAGAGAAATGCAAACTAGTATTGAATAATACAAAATCTAGATAAGTTTTTGTGACTGTATAAATCTGTTAAAATTAGAAAACAAGAAGTCTATTTGAGAAAACTTGAATAAAAATAATACAGATCTTTAATAATACTACTATAAAGACTAGTCTTAGAAAATAAATACCAATATCAAAGTATCTGAATAGGCAAGAATCTTTAAGTTAGAAATCTAAAATATATTACCAAACAAATTACTAAAATAGACTAGAAGAAAAGAATATTAGACTAATCTAATATACTAATAGACTAATTGCAATTCTACTAAGTTATTTGAATTAAGAGTTTGAAAAACAAATAAAAGTATATTAAAATAATTCAGATATATTATAAAGTAAATACTAGAGTTTGTGTAAACTTACAAGAATATAGTAGTTTAATAACTAACTTTAAATATAAATATTAGTCTTTCTATAGTAATATTGGATTAATTATAAAAATAAATACAGAAAACTCTAAGAAGTTAATTTTAAGGATGAAATAGTTTTAAGATTAAGATGATGATCTGAATATGATCTAATAATGTTAACACAAATGCATATTCAGAAGATTTAAAATAGAATATCCAAATAGAAGTATTAAGTATAATAATTAGTAAAAAATCTTTTTTTTTTGATATTAAGATGACCTTTTTGATTTTAGTTTTTTATTAATACTTATATCAGATACATGTTTTATACAAATGTATCTATATTGAACTATCAAACAAGTATACAACTGACTATATGTGTAACTTTTATATATTACCTATTTAAGGAGTCTGTCAAGAGTTTTTTACCAGTTGTTGTATCTAACACTTCTGCTTAGATGTTCTATTTAAACTCTCTAATCTGATCCTAGTATTAATTTTATCAGATCACAAACCCAGATCTATTTGCTTTTAATTATAGAACTATAATCCTTAGACTATTTTTATTCTTAAGTCAAATCTACTAGAATGAGCTGTATTTCCTTTTACTACTAATCTAATTTGATGCTATAACTAAGACCAAAACTTGTAGTCAGGCTTATTCATTAAACTACTATTATTCTTATAAAGTTTACCCAAACCCTAGTATTCATTTTTTTGATTTTTTTTCTATCATCTTCTACTAACTGCAACTTAGAACCAACTGACTCTTCAGACTTCCAATCCAGATGACTTGATATAGTATATTTATGTATTCTTTTTCTCTAGTAATTTCAATAACCTGATTGATTATATACTTCTCTACACATCTTTGTTATCTGATTTATTTAACAGTTTCTATGAAGGTGTTTCATAAGCTTCCATTAGTCTAATAACATTATTGAAAGTTTGTGCTATTTCTTTATTTAGGATTTTCAAATAAGTTTTCACTTTTTTGGTTTTTTAGTCTTTTATGCCTAATGGTCTTATTATAAATTTGTACTAAAACCTTATATATCAGTTTTTTATATTCCTCTATATACATGTAATGTTACACTTCATATAGATGTCTAAGCTTCCAATATTAAGTAGAATCCAACTTGATGTATCTAAGATTACAAATACTCAAACCCCAACTGATTGATAAGAGACAATTACTATAACATAGATATAATTTTCAAAATTTATCATTTATGAGAATTGAACCTTAGACTTGTCACTTGAGGGTTGACAACTTATCCACTTTACTAGGTTATCACACCTAGTAAAAAACCTTTGAGTAGACTTTTTAAATAAAAAATATAAAAAAATTATATATATAACCAATTGTATATTTTTTCTATATTAGTTTATTTTTTATTTTTTTTTTTGGTATTAAGATGAGGCTCCTATATTAGTTTATAGAATCACATTATTAAAAAAATCATTAATAAAAAGTAAAAAAACCAAAGAAATTATCTTAATAATAATAAAAATTAGTAATTATTTTTTAAAGATTTGGATTTATCTAGATTTGATCAGTCTAACTAGAAGCTTGCATTAGGTCTCACAGCCTAACCCAGCCTAACCTGCAAATTTTTGCAAACCAGACCAGACCTAAAGCAAAATTTTATAATTATGAACCAGGCCAGGTCAAAAAATTTGCAAAATTTTATAATTGCAGGCTGGGATTAAGAAAAAATTTGACATATAAGAGGACCTACAGCAAAAGGTAACTTCAGAAAAATCATGTGCTTTTGAGAAAATCATGTCCAAAATTGGTATATAACTATTACATATATAATATTAAAATAATTAATTCAAATTATACATTTTTTTATTAATATACTGTATTTAGCAATTAAAATTTACTTTTATAAAGATATTTATCAGTTAATTAGATATTATATAAAATCTCAAAATCTGATTAGTTGGCTCAAAGCCACCTTTTGCTGTGGGCACCCCCATATGCGGGCCGGGCCGGCAAAAAAATTTTAACCCTAAATGCGGGCCGGGCCAGCAAAAAATTTTTAACCATAAATGCGAGTAGGGCCTCAAATATAGGCAATTTGCAAGCCCCTAGGCCCGACCCTTCAATATAAGGGGTTCACTAATTTGTATAAATCGCATCTATAGCGAATCAAAGAACAAGATCAGGTGTAACATAAAAATTTTATCGTCTAAGAAAGGCTTTTGCGTACTAACAAGATTTTTGACATTTAACCTTAACTGATCTTAACTTTTTAAGAATGTAATATGGTGCGAATAATTCTAGCCAATAGGAAAATTAGTAAACCTTAAAAGTTTTGTTTATGATCACGTGTGATATTTTGACGGCAAGGAAGATAGCAAAGAAAAATTATAATCCATAAATTAGGGATTGTATTAATTACATAGTTACGAACTCAGATACATTTAACACAATTTTTCTACAACTAATTGAAATAAAGATAACATAAATACTCTTTTTTTTAGATAAGCGAGACAAAGTTTTCTTCAAGCAGTAATATAAAAAGAACTAAGCCTATGATTTAAGTCTCTTTCCGGCATTATCTCCACCATAATCACCTTCATCTAAATCAAAATCCAACTCATCTTCTTCATCCTCAATTCTAGTTACTCTAGTTCTCTTCCTTGAATTCCCATCATCGTTGCTCTTTTTTTCAACCTTGAACACCTCAAAGTCTGTAAGAGAAAATACCTTATCGTCATGAATAGGTTTATCATATGACTTAGGGGTACAAGTACCACTAAACCATCGTAAATCCGAACTGAATCCTGGATTCTTTTGTGAATTCAAGATTGCGAACTTGGGTAACTTTACTCGCGCCACTATATCATGGCTATCTTTTTTTGATTTAGAGGAATTACTAGCATTATTAGTATCGTTATCATCATTGCCAGCATCTCTCTCGTTATTTCCGTCACCACTATCGTTTTCCATAGAAAAAATAAAGCTAAACATTCGTTTACCCCACACATTTTCATTCAACCAGTCTTTAGGATTATATCCACCAAGAACTCGTGTAGACTCTGCAATTTTAACAATAATAACTGTGGCACCTTGATTTCCACATCGTTCATGAAACTTCTTCACGTTTGTTACGCCATCCCTACTTCCCCTATACAATAGCTTAAAATCGTAAGGTATTTCCGCTGGAGTGTATGAATACGCTGGTTGTTTTTTATCAATCCAGGATGAAATCTTTGCGAATGCTTTTTTGCCAAGAATTACCGAGTTTGTAGTACATAAAGGAACATTAACACTAGCTAAATTATTTATGGGTTGATTATTAATTTGATTGTGGTTTTCATTACTCAAATCTTTTATAATACGAGGTGGAAGTTGTTGAAACTTTGTTGGTGGAATCCTTGCAAAGAAAAAGTCTTTGATCTCTTCTCTTAATTCCTTTTCCAAAATTTTTTTAAACGGACGGATTTTGGCCCTATGATCTAACCCCGAAATGTTAAAAAATCTAATATGCGGTAATAAATTTTTTACTACTTTTCTTAGTTTAATAAAATCTTTATTTGTCCATTCCTTTACATCTTCACTCAAGGAAGGCAATTTTCCAATTCCCCATCGAATAACGGCTTCCCAAATTACTATTTCGTCAATTTGAAGGTCTTTACGTTCAATAATGTTAATCAAGAACTGTTCATCTAAATTGAGAAATTCTGGAGAACTAAATATTTGAGTGAATTGCGTGTTGAAAGTATTCTGACAATATTTAGATAGGGTGGAGTATAACGGATGGGTAAATGTGAGATATAGAAGCTTAAGTAAATTAGTGTGAATCCATTCGGTATCATTGGTAAGAAGATGGGCCTGAAGATGGTCGATTAGATCTGTAAGATTTAGGTCGGATGATGCGATTAACATTTCAAAATATATAGATCTCAGTAATGTTTCGTTCAAGTTAATTGTTCCGCTATATATATAACTACATTTAAACAAATAAATTCAATTTTCATAAATATTACCAATGAATTATTATTAAGATTAAAAAAAAAAATACGAACTTTAAAATGTATTCAAACACACGAGGAGAAATATCTGGCAAGTTTAATGTAGATACTTGTCCATTATTTGTTTTTAAAGCCGATCGAAAATATGATGATCTTGCTCGTAATATCAAAGAATGCGCGTTAAAGCTATTAGTATCAGGATGGCGGCCAACTTGAATCACTACATTAGAGTAATTTGGATCGTTGAATAAACTTTTTATATCTTTTAATAAAAAATTTTCTAAATTTAATGCCATTTTTTCTTTAACGAGATGAAGACTGTCGAAGTTTTATAAAAATAATCCTGAGGCTTGTTGTTTTGATTCGCCAATCAATATTGAACAACAAAAATAGTCGAGAGAACCTAGTTGCAAAAACTGGAAATTGTACCCAAGCCTCAATAATAACGCGTATTTTAATTTACGTTTAATTCCAACGGGTTCAATAATAACTTTATTTGTTTATGACAAAAAAACCATTAAATATTTCATTTTCTGATTTGTTTACTTTTTTATTCGCTCTTAAACTAAAACCTTAATAGTACTGTTCAAAATTAGTGTTCTCAGAGTTTTTAGCTAATTTAATCTGAGTAATATCATTTCATTATAAATTCTTTTTTTTTTAACCTTAAGCAGTTACGCTAGTACTTTATTAAGATTCTTGAAACTATATACATATATAATTATATAGAATTTTTTAATGCTTAAGTCTAGCATTACTTGGTCACCCTAATGGTATCTAAGTGCAACCTGTTACATTATCTCAGTTATAGATAAACTGCTTGTTTAACTATTGAGATAGATAGTTATTTAAAACTATATTAAAAGAATTTTCTTTCTTTTGTAATAAGCATATTAATTATCTTTCAAGCTTCTTTTTTATTTAATTCACATTTTTTATTTTTAATTTTTTTTTTAATTTTTTTTTTCTTCTTTGGTAGCCTTGTCATTAACCTTTATTAAGATTTGTATTTACAAATTTATATATATTTTGATCTAATTTACTGGTTCGATATTTTCTGGTTGTTTCGGTAAGTGTCCAGAGATGGTCTGTTACACTGGTTGGTTGTAGTACAGTATGTGGTTTGTATAACTTTTGTTTTTTTTTTTTTTTGGTATTAAGGTGAGGCCTTGCTCAGTATAACTTTTGTTAAAAATAGAATAAAGTATATATAAGATTATATATTTTTAGAATAAATACAAATTTGTAATTATTTGTTTTATGTAAATTAATTAAGAACTTAAAAGAAAAATAATTAAAAATGATTGTTAATTGATTGAACCAGTAAAATTAATTGTTTTAAAATGTGTTTGAGGTCTGGATTTGAAGGGAATAAGGAGAAAAGAACTAATTTTTTAGAAAAATTTAGAGAAAGTAGTTATTTGGAGTTTTTTGCTTATAAAATAATCAATATTTGATCATTTTGAATGAAACTTATATTAAAATAAAGCCTGAAGTGAGCTGAACAACTTTGTCTTAGTGAACAAAACAAGTTTCCTAGGCTAAATTTGAGTATAAGTAGTTTGAAGTCATTTTTACAGAAAATTAATTAATTTATTTAATATTTAAATTATTGATATAAATTTTACAAATATATATAAATTTAAAAGAAGAAAATTTTATTTAGTTTTAAGAGTGTATTTAATTATAAATTGTTAAAGAAAATTAAAATTTTCTTTAACAGAATTTTGGTACAATTGATCATTAGGAAGAGTTAGCAATTTGTGTTAAAATTTAAGATATTTACAAAAATAATATATATAATAACAAAGATCTAGATTATAGTATGTAAAATATATAATAAGATATATAGTTATTATTAAAAATAATTGTAAAAAGTTAACAATTTGTATTAAATTTATATAGCTTAGATTAGAAATAAAATAGTTTTATAAACATATATATAAAGTTTATTTCTATTTATTAGAATTAAATAAAACTAACAATTATTTTCAAGTTAAAAAAAATATTAATATATTTAAAATATATATAATGTTGTATTATTATTTAAAAAAAATATACTAAATTGTTTACCTTTTTATGCATTTGAAATTATATAAAAAATTTTAACAAATTGTAATAATATCTTTTAAACTATTTATTACTAAACTTATTTTATTTTTTTGTTTATTTATAATATAGATATTTGAATTAAAACTAAAAGTATATACTAAAATATAATTTTATATATGTCATTTGCTTGCTATAAAAAAAAAAAAAAAAAAAAAACTTAATTTTTAAAAAACTGATTTATATAATATTTTTTAATTTTTTATAATAGTTATTTGTTTTTGTTATATTTGTTGTTTTTGTATTTATAAGCCTTTTGTATATGTTTACTGTTTTAGATTTTTTTAAAAAAATAATTATTAAATTTTTATTGTATTTTGTATTTTTTTTAAATTTAATAATTAGCAAAAAAAGGTTTCAAACATGTATAAAAATTGATTTTATTATAAACACCTTTATTTTAACTTCAATTTAACTCAAAAAATTTTAAATTTATTTAAAGTTCTTTTTTTTTTTTTTAAATATTAAGATAAGTACTTGTGACCTAGAATTTTATTGATAGTATATTTGGCTAATAGTTGCATTACAATCATAGAAGACAACCATAAAAGAGTATACAACTAGCTACTTATACAACTTTAGTTATTGTTTAATTTAAGTAGTCCACCTGAAGGTTCTACACTATATAACTGCTATACCTGAAACCTGTTTATATATTTCCTATTTAACCACTCTAGTTTTCATATTTACCCATTTACCTCTGCCTACCAACAACTCTGGCTAATGCTGGTAAAAATATACCATGGCCACAAAGTCTTTAAAGCAGTTTTTTGAAACCTTTAACCTTGTACTAAACCTTTTAGAATTTAAAGTTCATTTTTATTTATATATATATATATATAGATATTATATAAAAAATTTTATTTAAGATTATAATTTTAAAATTTAAAAAGTTAAAAACAGGTTTAGTTTCTACAACTAATATATACTATATAAAAGCCAAGAAATTGGATTTTATATAAAATTATAATAATGTATTAAATACCAAACTTTAACATTTAAAGCTTTTTAATAAAATTAATAAAAAATATTTTTATATAGAAAATATATAGTTAAAATTAAGGTTTATTTAAAAAACACAAATAAGTTAGTATTATATAATTGAAAAATAATAATAAACTTAATAACTAAAACATATATGTATAATTTGAATATAAGCTATACGTATACATACAATAACCAAGTTGCAAATTCAATAATAACATAAAAAATATTACTAATTAGAAGCAAACTCAGATATCACGGCAAAAAAAAAAAAAAGATTGAATTGAAGGCTTTAAAGCAAGTTTAAAACATGAAATTTGATTTTATATTCATGGTTAAAGTCTCTAAAGTGAGGTTCAATAGTAATAAATTTGGAGAGAATTCTATTACAAGTAAGATCCCACGATAAATTTTTTTTTAAAACTGATAAGAATTAAAAAAAATTGATTCTGTACTTACCAATTTTAACACCACCAATGATTCTATACGACGCATAGATTTTAAATTATTGGCTAAATAAAAGAAACTAATACATTTTAAGCCAATCGTGAGATTTTATATAATAATCAATGAACAAGACTTTTAATGAAACAGTGTTGTCAATGTTATGCAAAGATAATGAGAAGCCTCAACTTTATTGACTTCGAAATAAGGGATGCGAAGATTCGCAATTGATAATAACTTGAAAAGACTTGAGTCATTTCTTGGATTAATCAGTGAAAAGAGCCCTGAGATACAAAATGAAGAGAAATTCTTATTATGTGGCACCGATTATACGCAGGGATAATAGCTCTAAAGATTATACAACGTTTTCGTAATTAGCCATATGAAGATGGCGATCAGGGCCAAAGGACAAAAGCAAATAAGGAACCTTGATATACGTAGGTTGATACCATTTGATCTGAGATATTTCAGATGCTTTCAAATAATCTTCTTTAGGAATAGTCAAACTAATTTCATTAACACATTTTCAGATTAAAGAGGTGACTTTATGATTGCCGCCTTTATCCTTGAACATTGGCTTGAATATTTCTTGAATATTTCTTGAATATTTCTTGAATATTCACTTGAACTTTACCTTTCCTGAATCTTCCCTTGAATATTCATTGAAAGTTCACTTGAACTTTGCCTTTCCTGAATATTCCCTTGAATATTCCCTTGAATATTTTAATTAATATTTTTATTATTGAATATTGTATTTAATATTTTATTGAATATATTCCAGTTGAATATTTCCCTCGGACATTCCCTTTTTTTGTAATGGACCTTGAACAAATCAACGTATAAATCAGCATATAAATCAGCGTATAAATTAACGTATAAATCAACGTATTGATGATGTAAAAGAAACCAAATCTTTTTTTAAAAGCTTTAGCCTTGGACTAACAAGCGAGACTAAGACTTGATTTATTGAACTAAATTTAGAATTAAGGAGATTAGCGAGATCGAATCAACCGAAATTTCTGACATATGATTCTCATATGAGATTTATATCTAT
Source organism: Cetraspora pellucida (assembly GCA_910591915.1). Taxonomy (NCBI): domain Eukaryota; kingdom Fungi; phylum Glomeromycota; class Glomeromycetes; order Diversisporales; family Gigasporaceae; genus Cetraspora; species Cetraspora pellucida. The sequence continues at coordinate 15,568 of CAJVQA010000990.1, read as the reverse complement.
TCGGGAATTAGTAACGGAAAATTTTGGTTTACGCCATGTTTTTTGCACATTTTTTTTTGTTCGCTAGCTTTACCCCTTTATGTATACGATTTCCTTGATAAATTCAGATCTTTGAATTTTTTCAAGATTAAAGATAAAAAAAATTTTTTATTGAAAAAAAATCCAACAGCGATGTTCCAATAAAATCCGAATATGGATAGTAATTGTGAATCAAAATAAGATATAGGATTGATAATTTGGGAAGTCACGTATTAACATGGGATCCACCTGTCAAACCTTTCATATTCTATTGTATCGTATATATTACCGTTATTGTAAATTGTATTACATTGTGTAAATTGTAAACTTTACAATATTATAATGAATATATTTTGAGTTTTACTGCATATGTACAGTAGGTACGTACGTACATACGTACTTATGTATCTTTGACTAACAGAGGTTAAAAAAGGAGGTCGCGTATCATGGTACATAAAACACTTGTATAAAAATTGAATTTTCAATGGTCACGATATGTGACCTCCTTTATTTAACCTTATAACTACCTTCATAATGTACTTTAAAAAAAACCTAAAAATAGTTTTAAAGGGTTGTCTCATAGCATATGTTGAACAATGAAATAAACTAAATAAACTAATCAACTAAAAAAATAAAAAGCAAACTTGGCACATAAATTACTAGTAGTACATGTAGTACGTGTGTATAAAATTTTAATTCCTAGGTTAGATAAAAAAAGACGAATCAATTAAGACCACATAAGCTATTTTTGAGATTAAAGTTGTAACAATTATCACACTATATTCCCGAATAATTGAATGTGATCACTTTGTGTTCATTGTTATTATTTTTGCACATATTGTAGTATGTCATAAAAGACTGTCCAATTTATTTTTTATATTTTATAAATATATACTTAAAATTTTTTAAAAGATTATCTATTTTAGGCACGTTAGAGAAAGAAAAAAAGAGGAAAACAGGTTTGAAAAAAAAGGAATTATTCTTTGTTCAAAAGATGGATATGAAGAAAGATTCTTGAATGCATCGAATCTTATTTGAATTTGTCAGAATATTGTCAGAATATTGTCAGAATATTGTCAGAATATTATCAGAATATTATCTGAGTATTAAAGAAGTTTTTTTTTTTTTTTAGAACAATTTTATAATAAGAAATCCAAATTGAGATAATACAAATATTACTGATCTTTGTATCTATTACGTAGACCGTTAATCTGCGTTCTACTCAAAGACGGGAATTGAACTTGAAGTAATTTTGTGGAGAACTAATTAGTAATCAAAAGATAACAAGCAATTTGGTTATGATGATGTATATACTTTTCTTTGCGTCACGGGGGGAAAGTGATATACATACATACATATATACATACATACATATGCATGGTACAGTACTTGTGGTCAGATTTTTAAAGAATCTTATAGGACATGGATTTTATGTAAGGGGGTTATCAGCAGTTTATCATGTTCGCTGGATTTTTTGCGGCGGTAATTTTTTTTCAACTTTCTTTGTTTATGAACTTTGGGGTGCGCCGAGGGAAAATTCGGGGAAATCCAGAAATTAAACTTGTTATTCATACCGTTTCTTCGAGAACCGAATGTGGCTCAGTTAAATTATCTCAAAAAAAAAAAAAAAAAAAAAAACAATTATTAATCGATTTACAATTATCTCTTAGATCAGACAAACGGAATGGGCTAGATTATTGATATTTTTAGAAGGTATGTGAACTACGGATTGTTAATGAGTGTGGTGCTACCGTATAAACACCTCCTTGACGCGCCAAAGATAGATAAGTGACCTTCTGAACCCATTCCGACAAATAATCGTTTAGATGAGACGTTAAAATATCAGTTGAAAATATTTATGATAACTGATTGGTCATGTATAACAACCATTGAGAATAATGAATTAAAGTAAACAAGACTTTCGCGACTAAGTTCATATATGCATCAATAGTAATATTATATATTATTGTATTATTGTATTATTGTATTATTGTATTATTGTATGCGTTGTTAAAGAGAATTTGATTGTTTAATTCGGAGAAAATTTTCTAGATAAACTTGTATAACAGTAATTTCAATTAATTTCATAATTTCAATAATTTTTGGGAGGACATTATAAATTTAACATTTACTTTAATTCCAGAAAGGAATTCTTATGGGGCCAAGAATAGGATATTCATTAATGTTAAATATATCTCGTTACCATTTTTAATTTTTGATGATCAATCGCATCGCATTGGGAATCACACGTTTGTGTGATCTGTACACCATCAAACATTATCGTTATCAGAGAAATTTTACTTGTTCTTCTTGAATATACTAGATCATAGTAGTTACATAAAAATATACTAGATCATAGTAGTTACATAAAAATGCACAAAATTATGCACTTGACAATTAATAAAGTCGGTCAATTCATTAATAATATAATAATTTATATCCTTTTTATATATTAAGTTAATTGGACGAATAGTAACTAGGATTGACCCCCTGTAATTTGTTATTTACAATAATTGGGACGGGAAAACTAATTATTGGGACGGGAAAACTAATAATACGTATGTTTACGATACGTATGTTTACGTGTACTCAAACTTTGATCATCAAAAAAAAAACACATTATTGTTAATATAATAAATATATCAGATAATAATCCGTGAACTCCGACACAACATTTATTGCAGTTCATGGTCTAACCTTTATCAGATATATGCTATCATTCAAAGTTCGGATTGGAAAAAGCGTTGTTTGTTTCAAAAGTTTTTTTTTATTAATGCACTTTTAATTTAATAATTTGTCATGTACTTTGTTATACGTATACTGTTATATAGTTTGTTTATATTTAGTTTGCTATATAAATTGGGGAATAAAATCACTTCACATTTCGTTTTGTTGTAAGCCTTTTATTTTATTTATTATTATTAAATAAATTATTATTATTATTATTATTATTATTATTATTCGAATAAATTAAAATAAAATAAAATAAATAAAAAAATACCCGAAACAAAAAAAAAAAAACAATATTTAAAGGATAAGAAAAAAATTTTAAGGATAAAAAAAATTTAAGTCAAATTAAAAAAAAAAGAAAAAAATTAAAAAACCAAAACACAACAAAAATAAAACAAAAATAAACCAGAATTTTTATTTTTATCTTATTTTTTTTTATTTATAAAAAAAAAAAAATGACAACTTCAAATTTCTCTATCGAAGACTTGGCCAATTCTTTAATCGGAAGACTTGACCGTCGAAGGATATTTCCACCTTATTACAATAATCCAGAAGGTTTCGTATCACCGGCAACTTCAATCACCAACAGTTCGTGCAGGAGACCGAGGCGCCCACCGAATGCGTTTTTATTATGTAGAAAGAATGTCCATCAAGAAGCTAAAAGACGAGGATCTTGCAATATGAGAGTTATTAGTAAAGTAACAGGAATTCTCTGGCGAAATGCATCCCTAGAGGAGAAGGAAGTTTATGAGAGACTGGTATTGTATTAATGTTTATGAATTTATGTTTATTTACTAGCAAAAATATAAAATTTTAAATTTCTAAAAACTTTTTTTTTTTTTTTTTTTTTTTTTTTTTATAGGCAGATGTCGTTAATGAAATCCATGTTCAACGTCATAATGTATTATATCGACAATATCAACAACAGGAAGTGCTCGGTAATGTTTTACCATTATCACAATCATCAACATCATCATGTATATCCACACCTTTAAGACCGATGGCTTACAAGCCCTATCAGATCCCTTCCCCTCCATTTTATAATAGTAATTTGGAAAGGTCTTGGCAAGCTCCTTCTCCACCGGCTAATTACAATACTCCCTATAAACCTGTTCAAGTCCCTTCTCCTCCTTTAACCAATCATCATTCTGATAATTCTGCTCAATTGAACAATAACAATAATAATAATAATAATAATAATAATTTTGACGGGTTGCAATCCTTTGGTGATAACGCAATAACAGAAATACCTGCTTTCACACAAGATCAAAATCAATTATTAACTTATTATTTTGATCTTTTGGCTCCTCAACAACAATAACTCTATCAATTTTATGATCTTATTATTAAAAAGCATAGACCATTATGTGATATATTTTTATTGAAAATCTTTTTTAACAAAAAAAAAAAGTACATTTGTCTATATATTTTTCTATCTTTGTATTTACTTGATGTAAAAAAAAAAAACAAAATAAAGATGATTAAAATGTATGTTAAAAAAAAATGTGTAAGTAAATTGTAATATCGTGCCGAGTTTTTTTTTTCAATGAATAAAAATCTTTTAAGTATAATAAATAAATCTTTTAAGTATAATAAATAAATATTATAATAATAAAATATTCAAATCGATTTTTTCGGAGATTCCGGAGTTTGTTGATTATAAATTGTTAGCAAAAGAATTAAGAAAACAATAGTCATGGTACATCATTTACTCTTATGCATAGATAGTCAGATAGTCATCGAGGTCTAGATTATTTGTACAGATTTAGTTACTAACACTAATCGATCAAGCATTATCAAGCATTATCATTATAATTGGTCAACTGATAAATACTTATTTATCCTAATATAATACAGTAACATAGTGAATTCAAGAATTGTTAGATGGTTACGGATGAAAATCTAATTCACGAGACCCACCAACTCATGACAAATGTAAAATAGTCTCGATATTACACTACACGAGTAACAGCGGAGACAGCCTCTCGCCTGTGATCAATCACAAATTAAATTATTTATGTTGAGTTTAATCGTGATGGATATAATCCCTCACTAGTTTTAATATATGTGTAACATTAACGGTCTCTGGTGTATAAATCTCTTTTAAGTACAATTAAGTAAAATTAAGTACAATTACAGGTTTTCACTTTGCAATACTCATATGAATTATGAATCAAATTTCAATCAATATTGCAAATTCATTAGTTCGGAATATCGGTGATGAATTTGTTTTTTTTTTCCATATACTTGGAAAACCATCAGCATGTTATATATAGAAAAAACTCCTACAAAAAGCTTAATTATGGAGTTGATAAGAAATATTCCGTAATTTGTCCTTTTTTGGGTTCGTACGCAGTTGTGAGGTTGATTACTAATTCTGCAATTGATTTCAATAATCTAAAAAATCATGTGACAAATATAAAATATGATCCTTCTTTTTTAGGTTCTTGTGATAGACTGTATTTGTATGCCTATAATGGAATCCTTTCTTGTGTTACGTAGTTAAATTAAGGATCTTGTTATATCGATATTGAATAGGTGCATATAGTCTGTTTATTTTGTTCTATTTCAGGAAAATATGTTTCTGGTATGAACTTATTTTGGTCCAGATTCCATTATTTCCTTTGTTCTTAAATAATGCTGATCTGCACACGTATTAACTTCGCGTATTGAATTTATCACGTGTATGTGAATTGTGTTTTCCCGTCTCGTCATTTTAAAATTATATATAAACCCATTTTAAAAAATTTTCATGTCATTTAAAGTCAACCTCCTGAAACAATGCACCGTCACGTGATGAACATACTGGCTAAAGATACTTCTATTTTTATATCATTTATATTATTTTATAATTTGTAATAATAAAATCATATAACCATCTAATAAAGTTAAATATCAATGTATATTCATTAAATTTAAAGATGTAAATGGTTACCGATCCAATTCTTCCTGTACCGGTCTATGATAAGGAGATGTGTTTCTTATCATACGCAATGTTATATAAATTATAATGATACACATTATTATTATTATTATTATTATTGTGTAATAAAAGTTACTGAGTTCATTTCGATTATTCCTTAATAAATTAAGGATTTTTAATTAATCCTGCATAACGCCATGGAACCATTAATATTATTATTTAGCCAACTCATACAAATGGTAATTGTAAAATAATCGCGTGACTTAAAATTAAACATATTTATATATTTTTAAATTTCTAATTAATTATAATAATTAATTACTTAACTTTATTTAACTGTATCTACCTGTATTTGGCTGTATTAACTGTATTTAACTGTATTTAATTGATTTAAATTGTTTAACGATGCCAATAGGGTATGAAATGATGCTTTTTATGGATGTGAATGTTGATTCAATGTTTCATTGAAATGCCACTGTATGAGTCTAACTCCGAAAGTCCGCTTAGATAAACTTTCAGGGTTGTTTGGAACGTTTGAAATTCTTTACATGTTTCTTTATCTGGCTTTTTTTTTTCAACTGATAGGTGAAAATGTTTATTGTTTTGGTTGTACTCAATGAGTCATGAGATTATCGTTCCTATTCTTGATCAAAATGAATCCGAAACCTTTATAAATTATATGCATGTAAATTCTTTTAAAAAAAAAAATCATTACAATCAGGTTTTCTTCGCGACAATTGACTAAAAATGTTTAAAAATCTGTTGCATAATCCGAATGTCTTTGTGAAACGTTACTATGTATGTATATATATGTTAAATATTATGAAAAAATGTTCAAATAACCCCAACTTCCGAATTATAGGAAGTCAAGATAGTCTTACATTTTGTTTACCTAGGGAATTTGGTGAAACGCGTATGTAAATATGGTTCAGAAACCCATAGATTTATGAATTTATGGATTATAAGTGAAATTAATAGATAATCTGTTCATATTTGATCTATACATGTTACTCTACATTACATATATGCGCATATATGCAGGTTACTATAAATTATACGTATTTGTTTGAGGTCTGCGCCGGAATAACAAATAATATAGTATTATTGTAATGTTTCTAGATACGTAGTATTATTCTATATACTTTTTTTTAAACTATCCATTATAGGAACAACATTTATGCTATTTACAGACTATTAATAGGTTCGATATTAACAGATTCACTATTGATAGTTTCATTATTAACAAATTCACTATTCAAGAAGTCTAATATTAACCAATTCACTATTAAAGAAGTCTAATATTAACCAATTCACTATTCAAGAAGTCTAATATTAACCAATTCACTATTCAATTAACCAATTCACTATTCAAGAAGTCTAATATTAACCAATTCACTATTCAATTAACCAATTCACTATTCAAGAAGTCTAATATTAACAGATCTATTATTAGCAAACCAATTATTAACAAATTCACTATCAAGAGGTTTAAAACGTATTAATAGCACCATTGTTAACAGATTCATTACGTATTAGCAGATCCTTACACGATATGGAAAAATGTACATTTGTATGGAAAGTTGTGTCCATTATCATACGATTATTTCAACACTAAAAAGACTAAAAAAAGACTAAAAAAAGCATTTAACCAAAGACAGATCAAGTTCCTGGTATGATCAACGTTTATTGTAGAAGATCAATTAGATTAAATAAAGAAAAATACTCAGATCACTAAATTAAGATTTACACCCGATCCAAAGTGAATCCTTCTCGCCTGTGATCAATCACAAATTAAGTTAATTATGTTGAATTCAATTGTGATGGATATAATCCCTCACCAGTTTTAATATATGTGTAACATTAACGGTCTCTGCTGTTATTAAGATTAGGGCCGAATTAAGATCATGAGACATTTATTACTAACATTATTCTTTTTTTAATATTTCATGTGAAAAAAACTCTCAATTAATAAATGTCTTAATTGATTTTATCCTTTACAGGCTAATTAATGAAACTAAAAAATATCAGAGTCAATTTCAAAAGTAATATAGTATTTCATTTATCTTGGTTTAAATCGAGAAAAGTTAAACAATCTTTTAAACTTTACATTGTTCTTTACATGTTCTTTGTCTAAACAAATTAAGACTACACTAATATTGTTTGTTGTATATTAAAAACTTGTAATGTGATCGGAATTAAAAAAAGTAGCTAAAAATCATCCGAACCTCGAATTGAATCAGACCATCTCTTTCAATAAAAAAATTTGAATATTGATAAGAGTTTTAGCAAAGGTTTGTTATAAATAGATGTATTTCCCTCTCATACTAACGATATATATCAATATGTATGTAGGTATAATACAAAGAATTTACAAAATCCAAATGCCTGTACTGTTAATCTTTTGGTAAAATGTTTCAGTCCTTTCCTTTTTTAGTCTACTCTCCTGTTGTAACAAAAAAAAAAAATTTTGCAAGGCAAACCTGCATAAAGCGATATATGCGATCAGGAAAGCACATGGTATTCCACGTTTTATCTCACCCGAGACATTATTTGTGACCTTTAATTTGTTGTAAAGAAACAGACGAATCAATTTATTAATAATTAGGTGGTGATCAACAGAGTATACTGTAAATATCGTAAAAGATAATCTTTGCTAGATAAATATGATTTGGAGTTCCTCTAACCAAAAAGAACTTGGTATAATTTTTATGATGTATTAATACATAAGTGAATTATGTTTTTTAAAATATAATCAACCCTGGATATAACGAATATTTTTATAATGGACCTACTCTATAACTTTTTTTAAAAAACTTTTATTAGAGTTCGGTATAGAAGCATAGTTACTCTATAAAGAATTTTTAAGAGCTCCGTTATCGTTATGAAAAGTTGATTCTATGATCTAAAACTAGAATCGAATGTGCTGATCACGTGTTGCGATTTACACATAACAATAAACGATAATGATAAAAATAGGGAAATATAGCGACACAGCATACACGTGATTTAGTGCACAGCAAACTGGCCAGCATTAAACTAATCGACACAGCATGGCCGGCATTAGAGTTAGGATTGGCATTAGGGTATAGCGGAATTAGTCACGTGTATGCTGTGTTGGTATGACTTCCCATAAAAATCTCAAGATTCCCACGTCCCCTGTTCGAAGCTGATTTCTGGGTCGGATCCATCGGATTTAGGCCGGCATTTAGTAATACAAGTCACCATTTCTGGGCCAAACTTCTTCATTAGTAAAATTGTTAAAATTGTGATCTTGAGTCATAGACAGAAATTCGTCTGATTGGCTAATGCGAATTAATTGCCCGGGTAACTTATTATACGTATACTTTTTGAGAACGTAACATTACACAAGTAACCATTATTAACAAACAGCGTCTTTAGCTTCGAAGAGGTGCTAGAAAGCTAACTTTAAAAACAATCTCTAATAATCTCTAATTTAAGAGAGATTGGTTTGACATCGATGTTTTGAACTAAAGAAGCCTTTTTTAAGCTACTATGTAAATAAACCCGATTTTTTCTTTTTTTATAGATTAAATAGATCTTAAGTCTGGTTTTTAGACGAGACAAGGTTGTGAATAGAAAGGTTATAATATAACATTTAAGATAGACTTTAAGTTAGATTAGTTCTTGAAATGTATTTAGATTCGTTAAAGGTCTGGGCTTATGAATAGTTACATATATAACGTGTTTAAATTAGTTAAGAGCGATTTTTACTTTATTACGTTGTTATACATTTATAAACATAATTTTTTCTAATATATTTATTTATTTCTTACTAAGTATAAGACTTTCGTTTTCTTGTTTTTTTTTTGTAGTTTTCATTAATATAATAATTCGATATCGTAATAAAGCTATGCAATTTGTTACAAAAACTAACCAATCAACCGAATTTCTGCTTAAAGGCCAGCCCGCGAGCCTAAATGGGCTTTTTTTTTGGAAATTATAGACAATTCAATTTCGATCACTAACCAGAAAATGTTTTTAGTGTATTTATGAATTGTTATCAAACAATAAATATGGTCTCTAAGTTTTTCAAAAGAATTTTTTTTAATGAATAATATGAATCGCTTAATATTTGGTTATATTTGTAGGCAAATTTGATTTTTTATAAGCATTTGTTTTTTATTCTATGTTAGACCAATAAGTTAATATTTTCAAAAGATGTGTTTCATTTAATACTATAAAAAGCATTTTATGAGACTAAGCCAATAAATCCAAAGGTTATAATAGATGGTAATTTATTTAAATTACCAATATGTTAAAATAAATAGTTATATCTATTTTTTTTATTACTATTATTCTAAAAATAGTTGAGCTTTAGATAAAATTTTTTGCAAAATAAAATTTTATAATTGTCATATTAAGTTGTTCTTGATTATTCTTTGAATATGATAATTTAATTTAGTTTTGGTATTGTAAACATTTTTTTTACTTTGATTCTTTTTTTTTTTTTAAATTTTAAGCAGTTATGCTAGTACTTTATTAAGATTCTTGAAACTATATACCTATACAATTACATAGAATTTTCTAATACCTAAGTTTAGCATCACTTGGCCACTCTAACAGTACCTAAGTGCAACCTGTCACACTATCTTAGTTAGAGATAAACTGCTTATCTAACTACTTAAAGCTATACCAAAAGGGTCTTTCTCCTTCTGTGACAAGCATATTTATTGTTTTCAAAGTTTTTTTCTTCATTTGGTCTGTTTTTTCTGTTTTTTTTTTTTCTTTTACTTGTTTATCTTTTCTTACACTTTTCTTTGTTTTCTCTCTTGCATGAGTATCTTTTTTCATTTTATTCATTATATTGATCTTTTTCTTTCAAGCTTGTATTTTTTTACATTATACTTTTTATACTTGGTCATAAAAGGTGTTCTATACTGTTCTTGTTACTATATCTAGACACTTCTATATTTCCTGCTTGCTTAAGAGTCACTCAAGATTTTTTCCTACTTTTAGCATCATGAGTCTTTTTATCAGCATTTTTTTGTTTGTAATTTTTTTAACTTCTGTTTCTCTAAATAATGTCTTATATAGAACTTGTATCAGGATTCTGTTTTTTCCTCTTATTTAAGTCCATTTCATGTTGTTATTATTGCTACTTTTTGAATCTGTTTCTACAAACTCTTTTGTCTACTACAACTTGCTAAATGTGTCCGAATCTCTTTTTTTTCAACTTGGCATACTTGGTACTTTGCTGTTGTATATATTTCTGGTTTTTTTCTATTTAACTCCTCAAGTGTTAGTAGACTATTCATTATACATTTGATTGTCATAGTTCTTTTTGTATTAAGTTTTCTTGATGTACAATAAACTCCTTTTATTCTATTCATTTCTTTTTAAAAATTTGACCAATTATGTAGTGTATTTTCTGTTTCTAGTTCTAATGTTCATATTGGATTTGTTTCTTTTCAACTAGTTTTTATTCTAACATTAGCTATTATTTTATACAAAAGTCTTATTGATATGTTAATTTTTTTGTTTTCTTATTCTAATTAATACTTTATTTCATCACATTTGATTTTATCTATATATATTTTATTTTAACAATTTACTTCTTTTTTTGCAAGAGAATCTGCTCTGTCATTTCATTTATTTTTACTATGCTTTTTAAATTTGATTATTTTTATCTTAATGTTCTTGCTCTTGTTTAGATCTACAATATTCATTATTCATATTGTATTTTTTCTCTTCAGAGTTCTTTCCTCTTCTATATTTTGAAGTGTCTTATTAATGTTCCTTAATGCTAAAATACTGTTTGTAAACACTTTTATACTTTTTCCTTCTGGTACTGTTAGGATTACTGTCTATATTGCTGCTAATTCTGCTATTGTTACTAAAGATCAACCTTTAAGTTCCAATACAGTTTCTTTCTCTGGCCAATCTTCTTCCTCTCCTACTTGTATCTAACTAATACCTATTTTTTCTATATTGTTTCTTTTTTGTTCTTATATAATGCTTCATCAGTATAGAAACTATATTTTCTCTTATCTTTCTTCTTGTTTTGTATCAATATCTCTACTAACTGATTTGTAATTATGTTATTTAATTTTTATTTTCTAATCAGTTCTATTTTTAATTCTTTTGTTTATCTTATTTCTAGTAACTTCATTTTATTTCTTTTCTATTCTTCTATTATTTTATCTTTTAGTATTTGCTCTAACATTGCATTTATCTTATTGTTAGTTTTCTTTATTAATAATTCTAGTATCACTCTTATGTTGTGGTTTTGTCTTATCCATTTTTTGTACTTGTTTGTTGTTTGTTCTGAACTGCTTTCACAATCTTTGTATATATTTAATTCTGTTGATGTCTTCTCTACTTCTATATATATTAATCAATGTTTTACTAACATTTTTTTTTTTTTAATTACTTTGCCAAGTTGCTGGTTGTGTTTCAGTCTATGTATGATTCATTCTTTTTTTCTTCAATCTTTAGACATCTTTGTCTATATAATTTTTAATGCTTATGTATTGTATCTTCTTATTTTGTAATAATCTTATATTTTTTTGTTTGCTTATGTTTTTAGCATCTTTCCTTTTATTTCACTAAACTATTTAGTTTTTTTTCTTTTGTATAACAGATCTTGAAAACTCTTAAGCTGTCTCTATATAATCAGGTTGTTACCTTTTATATCTATAAGTTGGTTTAGATATAATAATCCTATTCATTTATTATACTACTGCTTGCTATTTATGTTTTTGTTTCTAACATGTTTCTTATCTGTTTATTATGTCTATAAACTTTTTATAAGGGTTTTTCTGCTTTGATGTTTATTCTTATTTCTTTTGTTTTAGTTATTGTTTAACAGACTAAGTTGTTTCTTTAAAACTTCTTAACTTCTATTTTTCTTTTATTATCCCAAATGTCTTCTGTTAAGTCTGTTTTCTGGCATCCTTAAGTTATTATAAGTTTTGTTAATTCACCCAAACTATTTTGCCTATTGAGTCTTAAAAAAAGACCACTTATTTGCTTTGTTGTTATTTCTTGACTTAGTGTTTTGCAATTGGCTAAGTCTTTGTACTCAATTGTGCAGTTGTTTGATGTTTTTATCATATTGCATTTATGTTTAGCTAAGCATATTAATAGTTAATGTATTTTGTTAATCATCCTTTCTGATATTTTTGTTAACTGTAAAAGATATTCTAGTTTAGGAATTATTACTGTATTGTTTATGTATGCAATTTGGCTTATTATTATCTTTTTGTATCTTAGATCTTTAACTGTTTAACTAACTATTTCTTTTGCTTTCTTACAGACTAGCACTTCTTTGATTTTGCTATTTAGTCAGATCCCTAATGACCTTACAATTCTGTTTTTGGGTTCTTTTATTTTTTTACTATAGTTGAACATAATTTTTCTTTTTTCTTCTTTTATTCTTGTATTTATTACTATAAGTTTTGATTTGAATACATTTATTTCAATGTTATTTGCTTTAAAGAACTTTTTTGCAATGCTCAAAATTCTTAACATTTGCTCTTTACTGTTCACAATCCATGTTGTATTATTAGTATATGCAATTGCTGCTTGCCTATAACTTATAACATTATCATTGCATGTTTTTTTTATTATTTTTTGTTCTACTATATAACCTAGTGTTTTATCTTCTTGTATCTTTTCTAATAATGAATCATAGAAAAGATGCCAATTTAGTAGTAAGATTACTTCTTTTAGGTTTATTTCATCTTTTGCTATTGTTTTTTTTATTAAATCATAGGCTGTGATAACTTTGAGTTACCATTTACCAAAAAGATTGCTTATGTATTTTCTTGATTTTTGTGAAATTTTGACTTCTTTTAAAGCCTATTCTAGGCTTTCTAGTAGAACTAAGTCAAATGCTTTTTTTATATCTTGTAACAGTATCTATATTTTTTGTTCTTTTCTTGTATTTCTTCTATTATTATGTTTAATATATATATTGGTTGTTTTGTTAAATTATCTGACAAATCTATGAAGTTTGGCTCTTTAAGTATGTTTCTTTTTATAAACACTTTAGCTAATCTTTTTGTTACTACTTTTATAATAACTTTCCTAAAGGTTTCAATCAGTGCTATTGGCCTAATGTTGTTTAAGCAGTAATCCCAGTTAATATCTTTTGTAATTAGATATATTTATACAATTTTTCACTTTTTTAATATATTTTTTTTTTCTAGAATCAGATTCATAAAGGTTCTAAAAATCTTTTGTGATCTTTTCTTTGCATGTTTTATTAATATGTAGCTTATACCTAATATTTCTAGGGCTGTATTCACTTTAAGCTCTTTAAGTATTTTTTTCTATTCTTTTTCTTTTATTCTTTCTTTTAATTTCTTATATTAGGCCTTGTTAATCTAATATTTTGGGTTATATATTTTTTTCCATTCTTCTGCTATTTTTTTAAATTTGGTTTTTCGTTTTCTAAATTGGTTTTTAAAATAAGCTATCAAACTATTTAAGACTGCATTTAGTTTTGATATTAGGTTGACTTCTTCTTTGTCTTGTATTATAAATCTGTCTAAAATAATCTTTTTATATAGTTTATTTAATAAGCTGGTAATTATTTGACCTTGATTTGTTTTTTTATTCTTTTTTTTTTTTTTTTTTAACTTAAGCAGTCATGCTAGTACTTTATTAAGATTCTTGAAATTACTTTTGCAATTATATAGATTTTTTTAACAACTAAGTCTAGCATCACCCAGCTACCCATAGGGTACCTAAGTGCAACCTGTCACACTACTTCTAACAGAAGTAGGCTACTTGTCTAACTATTTAAAGTCTATAGTAAAAGGGTCTTCTTCCTTCCATGACAAGTCCCAACATTGTCTTTCTAGTTTCTTTATTAATTCTATCTTTTTTTTCTTTTACTTGTTTCTTTTCTTCCTCAATCTTTTGCTGATTTGCCTTTCCTTTCTTTTTTGGGTTTTTCTTTTTAACTTCTTTTTTCTTCATTTTGCTTGTTATGCCTTTTTTTTTTTCCCATTCATTGATCTTTTCACACCATATTCTCTAGACTTGTTCATAGAATGTGTCCCATGCTGTTTTTGCCACTGTTTCTACAAACTTCTGTTTTGCCTTTGTATTTAGGAGCTGTGTTAGACTGTCTTGTATCTTTTTTGAGATCAGGCCTTTGATTAACACTTCTCTCATCTCTATCTCTTCTGTTTCTGTTTCCCCAAAGAGTACTGTATATAGTACATATGGTGGAATGCGAATTTTTTCTTCTTTCTTCAACCCTTTCTAGACTATTGTGATAGTTACTTTTTGAATTTGTTTTCACAGGCTCTGCTGTCCTTTGCATGATGCTAGATATGACTATGTTTCTTTAGCTTTATCTTGCCATACTTGGCACTTTGTTGTTGTGTATACATTTGGTCTTCTTCTATTAAGTTCTTCTAGGGTCAGAAGTTTATCAATTATATATTTTATAAATTCATATCTTCTTGTACTAATTCTTCTTGTTGTGCAGTGCACTTCTTTAGTCGTCTTTATCCTTTTCCAAACTTGTGTTCAGTCATAGATCATGACTTCTGTTTTCGGTTCTAACTTTTTAATTGCATTTATTTCTTTCCATTCTGCTCCTAATCTTGCATTTGTTATAAATTTGCATAACAATCTTGCAGGTATGTCAGTTCATTTGTTTTTCTACTCTAGACAGTACTCTATCTCTTTACAACTGACTTTTTCTACTTGTATTACTTTCTCACTTATTGTTTCCTTCTTTGCAAGGCTATCAGCTTTGTCATTCTATTTGTCTTTGCTATGGCTTTTAATTTTCACTAACTCTATCTGTATATTCTTTGTATTAATAAGATCTATAATCTTTATTATTCATATTGCATTTTTCTTCTTAAGAATTTTCATTCTA
Organism: Cetraspora pellucida; assembly: GCA_910591915.1. Lineage (NCBI taxonomy): Eukaryota > Fungi > Glomeromycota > Glomeromycetes > Diversisporales > Gigasporaceae > Cetraspora > Cetraspora pellucida. The sequence goes on along the minus strand of CAJVQA010000990.1, from coordinate 35 downwards.
TCTATTTGCTCTAAACCTCTGCTAATGTTTCTAAT
>CAJVQA010000989.1:0-28405 GCA_910591915.1 Cetraspora pellucida | reverse complement strand
GTGTTTCTAGTTGTTCATTTGTTTTTAAGCTTTTGATAACCTTTAACCAGAGTTTTTCTCTATTGTTTCCAGAATGTCCTGATTTGGATACTAAACATGTTGGGAAGTTCACTAACAGACAAGGCTTGACCTCAACACAAACTACCAAAAGAGTCACCTGCACCTTGGTTTTTTTACATACTTCTAGTTTGTCAACAATCTGCTTTATATATTTAAACAGAATTAAAAATATCATTATCTTAAAAGCATAACTCTTTAAACTGTTTTGGTGCTAGTTTGGTTTAAGTGATCATTGGGAAGAGTGATAGTAATATATATTAATTTTAAATAAAAATTTTAATATACTATATAATATTATATAAAAATGATTTAAATGCCTCCTATTCTTAATTTATAAAAAACTTTATTGCATTAATTAATTTTAAGTTCTAAATAAAAATGTTTTTCTAAACAAAATGCCTCTAGTTTTATAGAATAATAAAGTTAATTATCTCAATAAAATTTAAATAAATAATTTATAATTTTAAATATTAAATTAAAATTTTCAAATTAAATTAAATATTTATTAAATTAAATCAAATTTAATTATATTTGTATTTAATTTGAAGTTAAATATTTGATCAAATCAAATCAAATTAAATTATAAAACTCTACAAGTAATCATTAAAAAAAATTAATAATTTATATTTTATAATATTTATTTTTTATAAAATTAAATAAAAAATAATATAATTAATAAATAAACATACTTATATAAAGATCTAAAATTTATAATAAACCTGTATTTTAAGCTAAACCTGTTGTTACTATTAGTCTTTTAACTAATCTGTATTTAAAGTTAGATCTTTTATTATTATTTTTTCAGATGCTTTAGGCTTGATGTTATATAGTAACTTAGTGCTATATTTAATCTTTAACAAAATACTTTTTTCTATAAAACAAACTAAGACTTGTTATATTTACAAATAGAACAATTTTAGTTATATTAAAAAAGTTTTTTGATCTTAATAATACTATACTATTATATATTACAAACTTTTAGCTTATTCAATAATATTTGCAAGATAATTTTGATTATATCTAAAAAGTTATATTAACTCTAGTAATACTATACTAATTTGCAAATCTTATTTAATATTTGTTAATTAATTCTAGTCTTGTTTATTATAAACTTTATATAGATATGATCAAAATTCAATTTAGCATCTTTTCTTTATACAAGAATATTATATATCAGACTTTAAGGTTTTCTTTTTACTTTTAATTTTAATTAAACTAAGCTTTTATTATAGATAATTCTTTTGTTTATTGTTTTTCTTATGATTTTAGTATTGATTATTTCAGATTACTCTTTTTATTAAATTATCTTTTTGAATTCTAATTAGAACTTATTTATACAATTTATTAATTATTTTTTCAAATAAATATTCTATAAATTAAATACAAAAATATCAGTACTAACTATATTAAAAAATATAGGAATGTTGATGCTATTCTAGTTTTAAGAACTTATATATATAATCTTTTTATAACTGTAATCTTTTATAACATTACTGTTATGCATAGTATATGTACTTTATAATTAGATCTCTTTATAGAAATTTTTTTATCCAAATTTGTACTTGTATTTAAATTTTTTTATAAAGTTTTATATTTAATTAATGACTCTAATAGGTTATAAAAACAAAATTATCTTTAGTTTAACTTGAATTATTAACCTTGTTTATAGAGAGTTAAAAGCCTATTCACTAAGTTATAAAATCCAAATCTATAAAGATATATTTAAGACCTTATCTTAATATTAAAAAATAAAAATAAAATTATTAAAAATTAATTAACTTTTTTTTTATTTTTCTCTTTAACTAGTTTTGCTAAAATCTTTCAATGTGTTCATCACATTTTTCAAACTAATATTCTTAATATACTTTCAGATACTGGACCTTGATTTTTCATAGTTTGTACTTTTAAACTTTCTAGAAGTGACTGTCATACTGATCCTTGCTAGTATCAGAAGGTTTCACTAGGCTCTATCAAGAATCAGCTGTTACTATAAGTTCATATAATATTTCTTATTGTCAGACTTTCAGTTTCACATTACATCTTATAACTTCAGTTATTTCAAATTAGGCTTTAACTTGTGTTTATCACTATGTAACTTCTCAACTGCAGGTCACTTACTATTTTTAGAAATAAGTCTGTTCTATGGATTTTTCAGGTCTCCAGTTCTGCAGTGTTGCAGTTTCTTATTTTGAAAATACATCTCTACAATTGCTGTCACTAGAATTCAAACTGGCAACCTTGCAATTTGTGATCTCAGAGCATAACTGCTATGCTATCAATTCTAGAAGTCTTAATTAACTTTATATTATAATATTTTTTAATATTTTTTATAAACTATTTTTAAAATTTTATAAGATCAATATTTTAATATTCAAAAATTAATAAACTTAGATTCAAAATTAAACTACTAATTTTTTTAGTAAATAAGTTAAAAAAATAAAATTTATTAAAATTTTATATATAAAATTTAGACAAGTCAATTATTTAATTTATATTTAAAATTTATATATATATAATTTGCAAAATAAAAGTATGCAAATAATAATTTATATATAAAAATCTTAATAAAAATTTATTAGCTTGTTAAAATAAAAAAATAATTTTTAGCTAAATTTTAAATTAATTATTATAAAATTTTTTATTTATTAAATTTAAATTACATCAAATTAATAAATAAATTTTTTATCTTAATACCAAAAAAAAAAATAAAAAAAATAAATAATATTTATAATTTAATTAAATTAAATTAAAATTTAAAACTTTATAAAATTTTTTAGGCTATTGTTAATTTTTAAATTTTTATTCTAGATAATATCACTTAGTTGTATAAAAACCAATCAGATCACTAGATATTGTGTAACTAAAACAAAAGAAAAAAAAGAAAAAAAACAAATAATTTAATAACTTAAGATTTTATTATAAAAACTATGCTTAGACTTTTAAAAAAAGGGTTTCAGCATCAAATTTTATATATAGGCTAAATGTTACAAAAAAGAATCAAATTGACAAAATAAAAGATCTTTGAAAAATTAAAAAAAAAATTTTATATTAAAGTCTCTTATTTTTAAATTGTGACTGTTTTATTCAAGTTATAAAATTTAGGTGCCACTAGAAGGTCTCTTATATAGGAGGTTATAACTAAATACACATGCACTTTTGATACCTAATTTAAGTAGTCTGCTTATATATTACTATATAAGTTTTATACTAAATATCATATTTACAAGTCAACTAAAGGTTTTGTCTATTTAAACTCTCTGTATATGTAATCTATTTTGTATTATAAAAACATCTCAAGACTATACTTATCCAAGTTCCTAATACTTATCATTATTTTAGGATTACTTTATTTTTAACAAAAACTTATTAGAGCCTTTATGTTCTATAAATACTGATCTAGTTTTATATAACATGTTATAATTACCTAATACTTATAGTCATAAAGGTTACTTGGTTAACTGCTATATTACACTATTTTTATCTTTGTAAAGTTTACTTAAATTCCAATACATATCTTTCTGACTTTTTCTCTTTATCTTTCTACTATTCAACTCAGAAGCTAATAGATTCTTCAAATTTCTAATTCAGATGACCCAGTACAATATATCTTTGGTATTCTTTTCCTTTAATGATTCTAATGAACTGGTTGGTTATGTGCTTCTCTATACATTTTATCATCCAGTTACATGTTTACCTATTTCTTATTGGAGTTTCATGAGCTTCTATCAATTTGATAGTATTATTAAAAGTTTATGCTACCTCTTTATTTAGAAATTTCTAAATAGAATTCTATTTTTTTAGTTTTTTAATCTTCTACACTCAGTGATCTTATCATAAATTTGTAACAAAGTCTTATGCAACACTAGTTATAACATTTTTCTATGTACATGTAACATTACATTTTGTATAGATGTCCTAAGCTATCATATGACAGATAGGATCTGATTTGGTACACTTAAGATTACAGATCATGCTTCAATCCAACTGATTAACAGGAAACAGTTTGTTATACTACAGGTTAATTTTCAAATTTCATCATAAGTGGAATTTGAACCTTAGACCTGCCACTTGGAAGATGACAACCCAACCACTATACTAGGATCACCATTCTCAGAACATCAAATTTTATATTATAAACCTTATAATAAATCATAGGAATATGCAAACTTTAAAGAGCAATATATCAAAATTTTATTAATATAACTACTTTTGTATTTTAAATAAAAAATGAATCTAATTATATTCTAAATTGATTTATATAAAAAAATAACTTTTAAAAAAATTGTTAAATTGGTCCCTTTTTGCAGCACCTAGACCATATATTCAAACCTTTTAATCTAACCTTAAGCCAACCTAATCTCCTAACCTTAAATTTATTTTACTTGGATTAGATATAAAGATTAAAAGTTAGGTTTTGGATGTTCTAAGCATTTTTACTTAATATACCTGACCCCTTTTTCTTAGGGTTACGGAACGATTTCCCGAAAGTTATTTACCCGCCAACAAATTTCCCCCGAGACCGTAATGCCGACATGTTACTTCATCTACAGCACATTCTTTCGATAAGACATTTATTTGACAGTACATGTTTTCGACAATCTTATTCTTAGACAAGACAATTGCCTGAAAATTATTCTCCGACATAATTCTAACCAACACTAACTCTAAACCAGCTAATCATAAAGCTAAATCAGAAATGTCTTGTCGAAAAAAAGGATTGTCGAAAATATGTAATGTCAAATATATGTCTTATCGAAAAAATGTGCTGTAAATTAAATAGCATGTCGGCATTACGTGTCGGGGGATGTGTTGGTGGGTAATAACTTTTGGGGAATTGAAAACCGTTTCTTAGTCACCACTGGTTATAGTTAGTAAAATTCTAAAAAAATGAAAAACCGGAAGATTTGACATTACGTTATTAGAGATCGTTATGTCCAATCAGAAATGTGATTTAAGATAGCCAATGGAGGCTTGGAAAAAATTAGTAAATGCCTTTTTAACTTGATATTGTTTAGACTTTAATTATTTCTTATTAATGTAACAGTTTGTCAAAAATAAATTATATGTGCAAATGAATGTTATAACGTTAGACTCAAATCTTGTAAACTAGTAAGCGTAAAATGCAGTGCTTGAAATTAATAATTTCAGGTCAGATTATTACGATATTACTCTTTAGTGAAGTTGTCTACTCATATAAATTTGCAACCTTTTAAAACCTTTATTACCTGAATACATTGTCTCAAACAACATTTTAGTGATGTTGAACCATTCTGTTTCGTATAAACTTGGCCGGGTTTAGATCAAAATTATACCAAAAAAGTAAAGACATAAAGTCGGAATGATAAAATTATACATGAATATTCGAACATGAAATTGTTGATACATATTAATGAAAACTCTTGGACAATGAGTTTCTTTGACACTACAACAAAGTGATGTTTAATCTTATAAAAGTTTTGTGTACAAAATATATGTAATTTAAGTACAAATTTAAATTTTTACTAATTTTAGGAATATGTACAATCTGTATGTACAAAGCTAATTCTGTTTATCACAATTTAAATATATCGATATCATTCTACCGCTACATTAATTATAATCTTTTAAGTTACTATAAATACAGTCCTAAGGTGTATTTAGGTAATTCTATCGCTATATACTTAAACATACGTAGTTCAAGGATATTCTTGGTTAGTTAATACTGTATGTAGCTTGCGACACAACTCATATCTACATATACGTACTTACATACACCTATGTACTAGTGTTACGAATACAGTACAAGTGTACAATAAGTATATTTAACGTACTGTAGTTATTTATATCAATGTCACATAATTTTATAGCTTGCATTAAAAAAACAATAAATATGCCAAGTTTCTAAAGCAGATGTCACTAACTCTATCAAGAGAGTTGATAATTTATTGATTTTTTTTTCTTCAAGTAATGATTAATAGTAAGCGAACATAATAACAGTAAAAATAATCATCAAATAATCTGAAATTCTTTTACTTTTCGATTAAGCTATATTTAAAAACGCATCTACTTATATACAAAAAAAACAAACAAAAAAAAAAAGAAAAAAAAACCAAATGCGTCGAAAGCTTTACTTTTTTTTTCTAATCCTCCTATTATTCACTATATGTTTATCACCAGTAATCTCTCAAGATGAATCATCATCATCTTCTACTACCACGACTACCACAACCACCACATCCACCACATCCACTACAACCACTACCACCACTACCACGACAACCACTACAACCACTACCACTACCTCTGACACGACGACCACCACTAGGACAAGGTCTAGGTCTAGCGACATCAGTATTCTAAGTATCACTAGCACTCCGGTAAATGTTCCAACGTATACCCCTCAGATAACATATGCTATTAATACTACTAGTAGTAGCGCATTACCTCCTACAAGCCAGCAATCTATTCAACCTACTTCATCTTACGAACCATTCTTACCTTTAAATGAAGGCAATGTTAAGTTCAATCGGTTTAGAAATATTGAATTGTGGGCTAGTATAGGGTCTTCGATTGTTGTTATGTGGTTGTTATAGGGTTATAAAATTACAGGATAATTTTGAAACTTAATCTTTAATGGGAAAAAATATGAACAATAATAAAATTAATGTATATGTAAAGTTAGAAACAACAAAAATACAGTCTCTCAATACGATCTTTTTCGGCTATAATGAAAATTTTATTATCTTTATATTGGGTGTTTATTGATAAAATTCACCATAATAGAAGCTTTATTACTGTATATGCTATTTTCAAAATTAAAAAAAAAGAATATTCGCTATAATGAGTGCCTAACTAAACCATTGTGAAACTAATAATTCGTAATCACATATTTCTCATTACTGTTATGAATTATGCGTTAATATTATCGTTGGAACTATTTTCGACCTCAAGACCCTTTGATATGGTAATTTACTAATATAGATGATTTTAAGTTTTGTGCCGGTAAACAATACCTTCTCGACCGTTGATTTCCTTTAAAAATGAATATATATTATTCCAGAATTATGCCATATTTATATTTTGATGAATGAGGCTTAATCATATGATTTTGTACACGCATACACACACACATACTAAACATGCACAAACCTCTCTCATTGTATTTGTTCCGTCGCCGAATTGGTTGTGCTGCTTTCTCTGTTCAAATCTTTCTATAATGACGACAACGAACCCAGAATGCAGTGTTTGCTGCGAAGATTATTCAACAGTTCAACAAATTTCATCCGTCTGTGGTCACAATGACCTTTGTCCCACTTGTATCAAGCGACATATTGAAGCGGAATTAAATACTAAAGGAAGTGAAGTTCAAGTACGTTGCCCTAAATCTCGCTGTACAATAGAATTAGCTTATGATGATGTGAGAAGATTGGCTCCAAAAGAGTTATTCGACAGGTAATATAAGTTTGATTTCTTAAATAAAGAATCTTTCAACCCACGCAAGTTATTAAATACATATATCGTCAAAAATAATAAGGTACGATAATCTTCTTTTGCGAGCTGCAATCCGTAAACTTCCGGATTTTCGTTGGTGTAAGGCTCCGAAGTGCGGTTCCGGTCAAGAGCATACAACTGGAGGTAAGCTTTTTACGAGTATTTCCTTTTTCGATTCTGATTAATTTACTTTTTTTTTTTTTTTCTTAAAAAAAAATATATATATATATAGATAGATTGCCAATAATTACCTGCGAAGCCTGTAGCGAAAAATCTTGTTTCACTCATGATGTTCCTTGGCACAAAGGACTGACCTGTGATGAATTTTCTGAGCAATTGCAGACCAAGGATTATGCTGCTAATCGTGCTTATTATGAACGTCATACTAAACCATGCCCAAGGTGTAAAATGTCAATTGAAAAGAATAATGGATGCGACCATATGAGTTGTCGTTGTGGTTATGAATTTTGTTGGCTGTAAGCATTTGACTATTTGTCGTTCTTTGAAAACTTTTCATTTTGTCATAACCTTGCTTAAATTGAAAATATTGAAATAGATGCCTTGGAGATTATGAAAATATTCGTGAAAAAGGTAATCATTATCATGAGCAAACTTGTCAATATTACGCGGCCTATAATTCTGATGATGATGATGATGACGATGTTGATGAATATTATTCGGAAGACGATTTTGAAGATGAAGATAATGAAGACGAAGATGATGATAATGAAGACTCTGAGGATATGGAAGATGACGGTGACGAAGGTACCGAGGATGAAAATATGGAATTAAATTAGATTATCTTTAGTCTTCGTTGCACTAGATTTTAAAACTCTGTTATGAAGGTTTTTCATGTATCATATCGTTTTTTTTTAACGTTAAACAAATAAATTAAATGTATGCGTCACGTCACATAAAATAATTACAGTATAATAAAAATAAATTGAATATGAATTTATTTCACTTGCTAACCTACCCCAAAAAATGCCTAGACAACAATATATGTATTGCCAAGAGAAAACCAGGAAGTCTAAATATAGATTATTGTACTATAAAATAAATCTTATTCTATATTTAGACTTTATTTGTTTTACTCAACAATATTATCAACATTCGTGACGCAGGACGTTCATTACCCCATTGATTGCATAAATGACACTTGTTAAAGTGTTCATTACGTGAATAATATCCTTTAAAGCGTTCGTCTTGTAACAATGTCTTTTAAACGTTTGCTGAAAAAACCATTTAATATATATTGTATGTATGACGTATATGATAGATTTGGCTTGTAAAAACAATTTGACCAGAATTATAATTAATGCCTGCTGGTCCGTCTGTATTTGATTATCTTGTCCTCAAATAAAGTGACGCCGGGGGAAGTCAGACTTTGGGCTTTCAAGTTTATTATTTATGATTTATCAGACTCAGTCCTTTTCTGATAAGAGCTGAATCCCGAAGTTTCGACTATTAGAAAAACAAACTTAAACATTACATAATGATGAAATTGATATAATCGGTTTAGCAGAAACAAACATTTCAAGCAAAGGTTTTTTTATTACAAAAAAACTTGAAGAGGTATAAAAGTTTTGGGGCAAATTCAGACCCTGGAAAAAAGAAAGTGTTTCACTCATGATTAATAGAAGTTTTTTTTATTTATAAAACGCGGATAATTTGTTCTCATAATTTCAATGATATTTGAACTTGAAATTACGAACTTTGTTTCCAACCGTTGGGATCGCAAAGATCTAGATTCCCATTTCCAAAATTGCATTTTATATTAACTAGAATTCTAAACCATTGTTAGCTAAAAATTGGTGGATTGTGCAACAATGTTTTGCCGATCGATTCGATCGTTTCTAGTTTTTTTACCGTCATGCTCGGTCTAAGAAATCGAAATATGAAAATTTAAAATGTCAAACAACAATGTGTTAAATCGCCTTAACTTACTTAAAGACCATATTTCTCGACCAACAGGCTCAATAGACTTAGAAAAAGAAAGGTCAAATGCGAGTTTTAACGTTGAACATATGAATTGGTTATTTTGTGGTTCGAAAGAATCCGCAAAAGCTTTAGTAAGTGCTTATTTAACTTTCCAGCGTTGGAATTTTATAATTTATAATTGTTTTTCCGAATTCTGTATTGTTGATAGTCTGATGCCTACCAAATGATACAACGCGACCCAGATCTTTATATCCCCGGTGGGCATAGTTTTGATATGACTCAACCTCAGCAACGTGAACTGTAATTTATCATACTCTTTTCTCTTATGTATTCTTATGTATTCTTATGTAATCATTATTGGTAATTTATAATTTTTGCCTTATTATCGTGAAGTGTCCAACGACAAGCCTTGAGATTTCAGAGAGTTCGCAAAACCTTAAAAGATCCATTATTGTATAAAGCTTTAGAACTCGCAATGTGGTATGTTATTTTATGTCATTTTCATAACAAATTTTGTTCGAACTGTTATTACTGTTATTAAAATTAAATCCGCTAAATAATTATAGCATTTATTCTGAAACGTTTTCGATGAAAACATATGTTCACAACACTTTATTTCGTCAATCGATTGAATTTTTTGGGACAAAAGAACAGCAAGGTACATGTACTTTTTTTTTTCCTAAAATCATGCACGTTAAATTATATTTACAATCTCATTTTGGACTTTAAGACGAATGGATGGATGATGTTCTAAATTGGAGAATTATTGGAAGCTATGCTATGGTAATGTTTGTAATGTTTACAATTATCATAAAGTAGATATAATTTATTAAATTGAATTTTTTTTTTGTACAACTATTTTAGACTGAATTGGGTCACAGGTTTGTATTTTCATACGTAAATTTTGTGCAGTAATCAATAATGAAAACTTACTACAATTTAATAGTTCTTTTATACGTGGCTTAGAAACTACTGCAACTTATGACAGAGTTCGTGATGAATTTATTATCAATACTCCAACTTTAACGGCTACAAAATGGTATTGCACGTATTTCAAATTAAATCCTAGTAATATCATTTAATAAATATAACCCTTTTTTTTTACTAGGTGGATAGGAATGGCAGGCCAGGTATTTAAACTTTAATATTGCAAGAAAAAAGATTCTATATATTTAACTATACTTATAAATCGATTTTTCTAGACAGCTACACACACTGTTGCAATATGTCAAACTATAATTGATTCAAAAAGTTACGGCATTGATTGGTTTATAGTTCCATTGCGAGACCGCAAAACTGGCCAATTGCTCCCTGGAGTTACGGCTGGAGACATTGGTGCGAAATATGGTCGAAACGGCCTAGATAGTGGATGGATACAATTTTCAAATGTTCGTATCCCAAGGAAGAACATGTTAATGAAATGGTCGAAAGTAACTGAAGATGGAAACTATATATCACCACAAAATCCTGCGATTGCTTATACGACTTTAATTGGTGAACGATTAACAGTTCTCGCTGGCACACAAAATGCTTTGGGAAGAGCGTTGACTATTGCTTGTAGATATGGATGTGTTAGACGTCAGGGTGTTAATAATGTACAAATTATGGACTATCAAACTCATTATGTTAAACTTGTTCCCTGTGTTGCTTCCATTTATGTTATTAATATTGTAGATAGGTAATCTCCATCTTATATCTTTAAAAATTAAATATTTTGATCAATAAATTAAAGCTTATTATTTTCAAATTTTAAATAGAAATATCAAATCTCGATGGGAAGAATCAACAAAACTAATACAAACAAATCAATCTGAATTTTTAAAAGTTGTTACTGACATACATGCACTATCTTCGGGTCTAAAAGGAACTATAACATGGTGGGGTAGCGAAATGTTTGAAAGATGTAGAAGATCTCTAGGCGGTCATGCTTATTCATCTTATAATGCTATTGGACCTGCTATTGGAGATTGGGGTGTTAATACTACCGGTAATTTAAATCTCTATTATTTATTAAGTTAAAATTTGAATTTGTTTATCCTGAGGTGTTGAATTTTTATTTAGGCGGTGGTGACAATTCCGTACTTTTACAACAAACAGCCGTAAATATGATAAAATTAGTGATTCCTTTTATAATATTGTTGCTATAATATCGATGTTTTTTTTTTAGAGATACCTGATGAGTTCATACAAAGAAATGATCCAAGGAAAACAACTTTCTGGATCAGTTGATTATTTTAACAACATTCAACAATTTTCAAAAATTAATAAGAGCGATTTATTGAATGAAAAGCAATTATATGATATGAAATACAATTTAGATATGTATACTTGGCTAGTTAAACAAAAGGTAATTCTTAACGATAATAGTATTGATATTATTCAGATGAAATTAAATTTAACATTTCTAATAAAATATCAAATTGAAATCTCAGTTACAATATGTTTTCTCGATATTGGCGCAATCCCAGGAGGACTCATCTATAACGTGGAACAATAATCAAATCTCTCTGATACGTCTTTCAGAACTTCATATATTTAGATATTGTCTTTCAGAATATATTCAAGGCATTTATAAATACCGAAATTCAATTCCAGAATTTCAAAATTTATGTCCAATTCTTACAAAATTAGGACAATTATGGTCAATTCATTTAATATATGAGTCATTAAATGAATTTTTAGAAGAGGGTTACTTTGGAAAAGAACAAGCTATTATTGTAAGAAATGCTTACTTTGTAATGTGTAAAGAGTTAAGAAAAGAAATTATACCTCTGGTCGATGCATGGGGATATCCAGATTTTATTTTGCAAGCACCTTTGGGAAAATTTGATGGCGATGTTTATAAAGGTATATCTTTAGATTTGTCACCGGTGGTGACAGTCACCAGAGTGCTATCAAACAGTTATATCTAAATATCACGTGTAACGTCAAAGACGCGAAGTTCTATATCAATATTTCGTCTAACTCTATTATTCAGTAGTAAACTTTAGCGCGTTCTTACTTTGAATCTTTCGTTACACGACTTGATTGTTTGATCGCGCTCCGATGACGAGAAATTTTGATAATAAATACAATCAAACCTCTCTGAATGCGACCTCCGTGATGCAAGCTAAAACTCAAATATATGCTTAACTTTCATAGATTCAAATTTTCTTGTTTATAAACGCGTTTAAAGAGGCTTGGTTGTATATGGGAACACCTACAGCAAAAGGGGGGATGGGACTATATATTATATAGTTCTATCCCCCCTTTTGCTGTGGGTGTTCCCATATATTCTTTACCTATTTATTTTGCTCATATATGTATATTTTCAATTTAGAATATTTTAATACCGTTAGAGCTGCACCAGATTGTATTGGAGTACCAAGTTATTGGAAAGACTATATTAAACCATTTACCGATCCATAGTCTTAAAATTTTGATCTTAGTTATTTAAAATAGATATGAACAAAGAAAAATACCCTTGACAACAATTGAACTTTAAATAAAAGATGCAAATAAGTTAAAATTTTATTCAGATTACTACATATTTATTTCTATATTACATATATTAAAAGGACAATTCTTCATAAATTTTTGTCAAAGTTAAAAATTACTTATTTTAATATGAATTCGATTTTTTAGGATTTAGGCTAGAACTTATAATTAAAAGGTCATAAGTAGTAGATTTTAGTAGGGTTCATATTTTAAATAGATCCTAATTTATAGCTTCAGTAATAAATTTTTAACAGTAATAAATTTTTTAAAAAGAATCGCTAAGTCACAAGACAATAAAATCCATAAAATGTGCCAGGATTACTATATCTGTAGATCATTTAAACGTGTCTACTCGAAAATGTTTGTAAAAATGGGCCTTTTAATACAGGACATTCCATATAATGCATGTCCTTTATACAATGTCCATCTCCGGATGAATATTTAGGTTTTTATTAGATCCCGGGGGGTTTTTTTTTAGTCGATGCGCTATATATAGGCTTAACTATTTTCGGATTACGTTTCAAAGTCTCTGTTTCATTATAAATAAAGGAATGAACTGCCAAATAGAGCAATCAAGATCGTTAAGTCATAGTTCACTAAACCACGCTTGATATCAAATGTGTGCTAATACTGATACTATGCATTGCATTAATTGGCCATAACGGATAATCCTTATAGCAGTGTTGACCTTTGAACTGTCAGGTCATTTGGTCATAACGAAATGCTATGACTTATATCATTGACCAACACTAGCAATTTTATTGGCCATCACACGCGAGCGGACAGACATGAATTTTTTTTAAAAATTACGTTTTTGATGAGACAATTAAAAACAATGATGCATCAAACATATACCGGTAACTTTGTATCGCCATTAGATGTTCTTCGCTTCGCTCCGGGCAAATATTTTTACCATAATGACATACGTACATACGTAGCGAAATGTCCTGTCGGTGATTTGGACTTTCTTGGTAAGACCTATACAATTTTGGTGTCTAAAATTCTACAGCATTATTTCTCAAATGTCGATTTTGAAAGGACTAGTTAATTATTTATTATAAATGCAACACATCACACTAAATATAAGTTTTTTATTATTTTTATACATGGATACATGGTTCCAATATGTCTATATATTAAGAAATTTTATCAGCTATGGTGAGCCCTTTTTGTGATGTATATAATAATAAATATACTATAGCACTCGAATTCTTTGCAATAACGTATGCCATTTCACATCAGATTAATGAAATAAGTATACCCCACCAATCGAAATATTAGCAACCAAAGCGTAACAAACTCATGTATATGCATTTAAATAACTCACGTATCAAATTTAAGACAGTCTAAAATATAACAAAGCTTCCATGCTTCAATGGTAAAACTATGAGACCTCAAGCAATAAACACTCTTGCCTTCTCCATCAAATTTGATCTCTCATTTGAAATATACGTTATTTCGTTGATCGAACTCATGTTTACATACACCGTTATTTAAAAATTCTTGCAAAGTTAAATCACCTAATTTAGTTCCAAGCTTAATCGGATTTGGTACATTGTCGCTCCTTTCAACCGATGCCTTAAAACTAACGTTATTATCACTGAGAATTTGTTTAATGTCATCATACGTATTATAAATGTTGTTAATATTATCAACTACAAAAGTAAATGTCTTAGTATAATCGTCGTAAGTTGGTGGTAATTTTTTAGTCCATTCAGCCTTATTCCAGTAATTTAACTACAATAATTAAAGGTAATGATTTATTTCTTGAATTTTACTATATTCATGAATTTATCTTAAAAATTTTTTTTTATTTGCCTAGAAATAACGGCTCCACGCATTACTAAAGGGACAAATGTGTTCCACTTTTTGCAAACAGTTCGTAGAGTGCAAAAATTTGAAAACTATTATTTATCAATATTATTAAATTAATAAATAAAATTTAATGAAAATTATTATATACTGTATAATATAAGCTCACTTTATTTCATCAACAACATATGCTAAAATTTGGATTTGCAATTCATTAGGAAGAATTTGAATCATAATTCCGGATTAAAGCACTTACTTTGTATGTACAGTAGCCAACAAAAGTAACGCCGATTTTTGATCAAAAAATAAAATTTTTATTTATTTAATCTTGGCCGCAAATACATCAAATCTTTTTTTTATATTTATTTAATACTTCACTGAGCGACCTCCTACACTTGTGATAGCGTCGATTCTTTGTGTCATTGAGTCTGCAATGACACGAAGAACCGACGTATCCAAACTTGACCATGCTTCCTGTAAGGTCGTTTTAAGGTCAGATTTATTCCTTGGGAAGTCATCACGGTTCTGAATATTGTCCTTCACGATCTTCCAAATATTTTTTATGGGGTTAAGGTCAGGGATCATGAGGGCCAATTCATATAATTAATGTTTTTCAAATTTAACCAATCTGACACCTTATGAATTGGAACATTGTCATGCTGAAAAATCAGATGAGAGATGTTTAACAAACAGACTGTAACTAAAAACAGTATAAGATGATCATTTAATATCTTGATATAAATGTTTTTATTAATTTTTTGTTTAGGATCTTTATAATCATTAAAAAATATCATGGAACTTTTATGTTATCAATAAAACATGATTAAACCATTATCAAGACCCTTTCACTTCTAAAATTTGGATACGAACACTCATGTTTGTATCTCTTATTTGTATAATGTTATACACAAACTTGACAAGATTGTTTATTTATTTCTATATTCATTTTATCTGAAAAAATAATATGTCTTCAATAATAAGTATTCTTATTTTTATTTTGATTATATTATTCTATATATTCTTCTATATTACTATTTAACAAAAAAGTTTCAAGATAACAATACAAAAATGAAATTCAATGTTATGTAAGATTTTAGTTACAGTCTACACACTGCATTAAAGATTTAAATTATTTACAATTTTGAATAGTGGTACACATCTTTTATTCAATGCTTTTTTTATTATGATAGTCTTTTCTTGCTTCTTCAGGATGAGAGATATCCAGATTAAGATAAGTTCTTAATTTTTTTGGGTTTTCTATATTTTTATAAAAACCTTTAGACTATTATTAGAATACATTTAATCTTATAGACAATTTGTTCAACACTCATTGTATTAATATAAATAATGATTATTTCATTCTCTTTTTCTATTATTTGTTTGTATATTATTTGATTAAAAAAATTTTTTTGCATATACTTGGTTTCTTCAATATCAAAGAAACAAAAAATAAAAAAAATTGTTCTAAAATACATAAAAATGAGGTATGCATAGCCTTTTTATTTGCTTATATATGAATTAAATATTACTTTTATTGACTACTATATATAGTTAATCAACTTATAATTATCATTATTATATTAGTTGTATAACAATTAATGATAAAACAGGAATTTTGTAGATGAATTAATAAAATAAATAATTACATATGATTGAATTAGCCAAAATAGTCATTTAAAGTACTAATATATGATAATCACCTATAGCTGCAATCACAACAAAATAACTCTATCAATCAGATAATGCTATATATATAAGCAATTTGCAATCTTGATAATGCTCTAAAATTATCTACTAAAAGTGTTTTTACTAGTCTTTTTTTAAAAAAGGATTAATTTTTAATTGTTAAAAAGTTGAGCATTAAAGGTTCTATTATTATAAGATAAAATAATACTAAAAATACTATATTATTAAACTGAGCTATTTTCATACACACTACTAAAAAAAAAAGAATAATAATTCTATTTATTTGTATTTTCAATAGATTTTTAAATTTTGGTAAAAGTATTTAATAAGAATTTCTGTATTTTATAAAGTAAAAAAAACTAGATTATCACTAATCTAAATTTTAATTTTAAATAAATCATTAGTATTGATGACAAAGATTCATAATAATAGATATAAAAAATATTTAAATAATAATTTTAAAAAACTTTAAGACTATAAAAAAGATATATCAAACATTTTTGAAGTTTGTTAATAACTAGTACTTATTAGTAAGGCTATTAAAAGTACAGTTTTTTATTTAATTCAAATAATTCAAATAACCTTTTTATATTAATAATAAGTTTATAATATAAAGCATTTTAAAAATTTTGGTTTGATAATCAGATAACTACTATCTTATAGTCAAAACTTTTTCAAAAAATATTAATTTAGCAGTCTAGACTGGTATTAAAGTGATTTACAATATAAACATATATATTATAAGAATTCTAATATTGCAAACTTTAAATTTTTGAGTTAGATATATTAAATTTACTATATAAATAAGAGAAATATTTCTGGCAAATATTTTTATATTTTAACATTATTCATGATAAATATACCAAATGTATTATTAATTATTTTTCTTAATTAGATAGAGTATATTATTATTTTTTTTATTAAATAAAATGTATTATTTGTTTAATTAATTTCTTATATTAATAAATTATATTATTTTTTATGAAATAAGAAGTATTTAATTATTAATAACTCATTATTATATTATTGTCACATTATTTTTATTTTTTTTATTATTTTTATTAATTTATATAAAGAATTATATATATTATCAATTATTTTTTTATCTATTTATTTGTTATTAATATTTATTATCAATTTTTCTTTTTTATTTCTTTTATTATTTTTATAATTATCTTTTATATAAAGAATTATATATATCATTGATTATTTTTTCAACTATTCACTTTTATACTAACAATTTATGCTAAATTTACAATTTATGCTAAACTCACAATTTATGCTAAACTTATAATCTGTTTTGTTTTCTATACTAATACATTATACATATAAATTATTTATAAATATTAAAATGCATGTTATTCTTTATTATTTATAATTTTAAGATTATTAGTTATTAATATATATATACAAAAACCTATTCATATTTTGCTAGAATTAAAAATAAAAAATAAAAATTGATTAATTTAATATTTTCATCAACCAAACTGAAATTATCAATGATTCTAATTATTAGTTTAGTTAATAATTATTTTCTTATATTAAAAATACTCTAAGAAGTTTTATTAGACTTTTTTGAATAGCTATTATTTTAAAAAATTATTTTAGTCTTGATTTTGAATATAATTTATAATAATTATAATAAAGCATAAATAATATTAATGCTAAATATCATTAATTAAAAATCATAATCTAGACTGTTTTGATTATATTGAAATAAAAATATTGTAAATAAAAAATTAAAATGTTTAATAAAAACAATTGATCTTAATTTCTCTAATAATGAAATCTTCTTTTATAAATATCAACTATTTCTAAAACAATTTTATGTTTTATCTTTTTTATAAATATATATACAGTAAACTTCTTTTATGTTCTGAATTAATTTATAAATTATGATATAATTACTATTTAATTTTGTACATATTGACTTATTTTAATTATTTTATATAAATATAATTACTATCTCTTATTATAGATATTAAGTAATACTCAAATCTCAGAGTCTTAAAATTTCTAACAAGATTATACCATAATATTCTAATTTATAAATCAGCTTGTATTTAAGAATAGAAACTTTATATTACAATGAATGCAATGCTAAATGCACAAGAGACCAATTTATTTGAAAGGATACTTGACACAAAATATACTATATATATAAAGTAACTTATAATAGAAGAAAAAAAATAATAACCAAGATCTTCTAATAAGATTTATAAATTCTATTAATGTTAAATTAATTGATTAGTTAGAAATTATTAGTAAACAAGAGACAAATACTGAGTATATTGAAATCAATTGTCTTAAAATAAAAGACTTCATTACAAATAAGATTTAAAAACTAACAGAAAGTGTAGGCACTAATATAATAACTAACATAGATTATTAAATAAAGTTGTTAGTAAAATAAATATAAATATACAAAGCATAATAGCAAAAAAAATTATTTATCTTATTATTAATAAAATTAAAGAAAGAAATAATTATTTATAAATATAAATTAATTTATTAATATTAAAGATTTAATTCAAATTTCTAAAATTTAAATTTTTATATTGAAATTTAAATTTAGATTTAAATTTCAATATAAAACTTAATATTCAGAAATTTAAATCCAACCTTTAGTCTAATACAACTTAAAACATATCACCATCTTTCTCTCTACTTTCTTCATCTATTATCTATCATTACAGATATTAAGAAGTAAATGTATTAAAAAACTTTGAAGAATCAGTTAGTAGATTTACATATTTGTATTGCCAACCAAAAGAAACACAAAGTAAGAAATATAAAGATTCCAACTACAAAATATATACATATTATAACTGTAAAAACAAAGTTATAATATATATAGATATGATTCTTGGTATTGTGAAGATGAATATTTGTTGTAAATATCTTCATTTATACCCAAGTCTCTGCATTATAATGTCAAATAAGCTATTAAAAAAATTAAATTATTTGCTCATCTCAGTATAATTGAATTAATAAATTTTTGTAATACAAAGAATTTAATATTTCAAAGTACTCATGCAAACATATATATTACTAAAATTTATAACAAAAAAAAACATATATTAGTATCATACTAACTTATTCAAATCTAGTTTAAAATTACTTGAAGAGTACAGAAGTTAGGATTTCTATAAATACTTAGAAATTTAAGAGAAAGAGTCTATATTTCTTGTTACCTTTCTACTAAAAAAAATTAATAATCTTAGTATTAATATTATAGAGATTTATATAAACACTACTTACAAAACAACATGTGTATAATATAAACTTTATTGTATTGTTACTAATGTTGAAAAAACTGGATTTTCTATTATCTATCTTATAATAGATACAATATAGACAAGAAATATATGTAAAAAACATACTAATATATTAGAAAGGTTTCTAGAAGTTATTAAGTTATATAATATAAATTCAAAATTTATATTTATTGATAAAAATTTTGTAGAAATTAATGTTATATTTAAAGTGTAAAATGTATTAGTAATGTAATTATATTTCTAATATATAAACTAAATAATAAAACATAAACTTAAAAAAAAGACAAAATCTTCAAGAAATAGTAAATTAATAACTATAAATTACAATTCAAATCAACTGACTAGTAAGTTTGATTTTATTGATCCTACTTTTTATTTTTTAGAAGCTAATTATAATTTACAAATATATATTATCTGTTTACTTATATATAGAAAAGTAATTTTAGAACTAATACAAAATCACTTTAACATGCATCTGTTAATACTAGTAAATGCCCAAATATGAATAGATATAATTTTGTATAATTATTATATTTTTTTTATTTTTTTTTACCTTTACTATAAGGTTATATAAGAATATTATATATTATTTTATAATTACAAGTATTGGTAATATAAAAAGTAAAAATGATTTAATTAATTCAATACTAAAATAATATAAAAAAATTATAATTAATTTTTTAAATCAAACTAACCAACACATAACTATATCAGAGAAACACAATGATGTCAAAAGCTATTAGGCAAAGAGCAATAAAAAAGATGTATCAATTCTGTACTGAACATAAATTATAATTATTCTGATCTTATTTGTAAACCAGTTGGTACTCAATAGAATAATGATATCTTTGGTCATGATTAACTAAACTAATATACTTTATAGTAAGTTAATTTTATTATTTAATTAAATAATTAATTTTTTATTTAATTTACAAATAATTCAAATAATTTAAATAAAATAAAACAATAATGAAAATAGAGATGCATTGGAATGTAATCAAGTAACATTATTTGTATTATTTTAACTAACCTAGCTTAGATATTCTATTGTAAACACTTTTCACTAAGGTGATGCCAGTACAAAAAAACTGATTTTCATAAATTTCAACTAATGCAATAGAATTCAGTTAGTAGGAGGACTTCAAGAAAGAATAAGTTTATACTAATACAAGTAATGAAAATAAACAAAGATATATACCAAAAGGTTTATTAAAAGAAAGCAAAGTATTGACATAAGAATAAAAAGTTCAGAAGGTTCTTATTTTATTAAAATTATTTAATGAATTTGTAACTGTCTAGTGTTTTATAAAAATTGATTTCTTTTATATAAACATTTGGTAAAATTAATTATAAATACACCTGATAGAAAAAGATAACATTTGATCAAGAAGTGGATTTAAACATTACATAATACCTTTGTTTCTTATTCTAAATGATCCTAAAAATAATAATACAATATTACCAGATACTCAAGCTATTGCACAAGTTACTGAAAACTATAATATTGAAGTTACTGCTAATAGTTCACTAGATAGTTATAACATTAATGTTGATGAGAATTCAAGTGAAAAGACTTATGCTTATGTCAAATCAAATTGAAACTTGTTTACAAAAACATTCAAGTTGTAGAATAATAAAAACATAGACAAGCAACTTAGAAGCCAGAAAATAGCAAGAAATCATAACCTTATATACTTAAAAAGTCAAAAATGAACATAAATGATATAGATCATAATGAAGAAGAGTAAGATTGTATAAAGTAAAATGACTAAAAGCTTTCATCTTTTAAAGCTTAAGGTTCTACATGATCGATTCAAATTAGCAATATTTCTGCCATAGAAGTAATATCTTTTTAAAAAATTTTTGTAATATAATACTATATTTATAAATTCAAAAAGTAAAATTAAATTATTAACTAAATTAAAAAAATAATAAATATAATCTTATAAAGCCTCGGCAATACAGCAATAGAGTGTTTGAGATTAAATGTTAATAAAAATTATTCGTAAGAAGCTTTCTTATAAATCAGATCGTTTTCAACGAAAAACTAACTGTTAAAAACTGATTATCGGCACTGTAAATCGCTTATATATATATAGCGTTACCTGATTGGTGGAGACGATTTTGCTGCGGCTATGGCTATGGCGATCATCATGTGACAGTACTTTGGGGGACCGCCCTGGCTAATTCGGCATGGTTACCAATGATAAGGTGGAGTAGCGAATAACTACCGTAAAAGTTGGATGCGAGTAACCACATATTTCCATAATATTTGATACCCGAGGTACTTGTGTGGAGATACACTATATAAAGTAATAGCCCTAAGCAAATTATAAAGAACTTCATGTGGAAAGATTCAATAATTATGGGTCGGAATTCATCAGAAACGTGGTATATTGGGCCGAATTAACATCTGTCTTCTTGAAAATCGATTAATCAAAAAGTTTAATCGCAACTAATTAACGAAAGTCAGACAAACTAGAAAAAAAGTTTGCCAATTCGTATAAATATTTTATTATTTATCGCTAATACTTGTAATATATACAAGTTCTAAATACGAATAAGATTATGACGTTACTGTAATATTTGAACTAGAACTTTATGCACATACTGCGATTTTAATAACACTAAGCTCATGCTAATGCTTACATTTTGTGCATTGCTTAATGTTAGAGTCAAATCATTAAGATAATATCTATTATTTCGTTCAGGTAAATTAATGGGATAGATAATATATATAGGCAAAAGGCCTTGATATGTCTCTATCAAAGGTGATGACTTAAAATAGGATATAATTATTATTTATAATAATTAATAAAGAGTAGTAGTAAAGCTTCACTAATGCTAATAATGATAATAAATTAGATGATGCATAACATGAATTATGTGACCGAAGCTTATTATAGATCAACATCATGGAAGCGGACAAACTTCATATGAAAGTTTTAAAAAAATTTAAATAGAGAGTAGAGTGTCACATTAGGAAGAAGGGTTGAACTGTTCTATGTGGAATTAATAGAACGGTATTTTGAAGAGTAGACGCTGTGGTTAAACCTGTTGAGTATGCTTAGATAAATAACCTTCAATTCTAATTCAACTATTTCTAAGAATATTAACGCCATTTAATTGTTTTCCTTCCTAAGTATGATATTCTCTATTCTTTCTATCTACAAAAGATATATATGAAAAATGATTAAGTGTAATAGTATACTTTAAGATTGAATGAGATCAGCAAAATGCCACAGGAACTTGTTTCGACCAGCTTTCGATGTGCGGTGATAGCCGTCAGTTTTGCACTCAGGCATAAAGTATATAGGACACATTTCAATAGCCATGCATGATTCTGCGAACAACCCTAACATAACAAACAAGATCAGCTACGTGGACGGTATTTATACAGCACTCTGATGGCTAATATCAAGTAAAAAAAAAAAAAGTGCATTTAAAAAAAAAGTTTTTTATAGGGCGACGTCTGCAATGACAATGAATCTTGATTTTGGTCTACCATTATACCCTACAGAAATTTTAATCCGATCATTAAAAAAAAATTTAAAAAAAAGATAAAATAACGATAAATAAAATCAATAAAATACCAAAAAAAAATTTACATGTCTGAACAAAAGGTTGCAAAAAAAATAATGTTAGGAGAAAAGATCAGCTTCAATGATACCTGAAGAACAGCAAGGTAGATACTAACGGAAAAATATTAAAGAGAATGCAATTCAAAATGAAATGTGACTTTGCATATACAAAGTGTTCTTTCTTTAATAACTATCCCTAGATCTCATTATATTTCTTTCTTAGCTCGTATCACTGGCACAAATAAGTAAATCCCGTCACTTTGTTTCGCAATGGCTAGGGTACGTATTATTTACTGTTACGAATTAAATTTTCAAATTTGGAAATTTTGTGTACTACAAGAATTTCCATTATCGCAGTGCAAATCATAACGATAAATGCTAATATGATCGTCTTTCACATTATCGTTATGTGTAAAATTTTTGGCTTTCTGGGCTCATCTCTATGATCTGACTGAGATTCCCGTTTATTAAAATAACTTGATTTAATTGAGCAAAGTAATTTGCCATCTGCTTCTTTCTTGTTTAGACAATGCTTGGGCTTCACTTTCGGGCATCTTTTTATTTGTATAAACCGAATTATAATATCGTTATTACTAACAAGTCATTATAAAGTATCACGCCATCCACCAAATATATTTTTTTTTATTTTTTTTTTTTTGTTGAGGTATCGGTATCCCAAAAGTGAATAAACAGCCAAATTATATAGTCAGTGCATAATTACGACACACTTGACCAATTTGCTTATTTTTATGGTACGTACGTATGACAAGATCGTACGTAAAACAATGTCTAGAAAATTTCTTATACAGCAAATAAGTTATGTTTCGATACTTAATCTTTTATGAATCGATGACCATTTATACGTTTTTTAAATATAAGAATTTATCAAAATTCGCTTATGACCTTCTTAATCGAGTTTTTTTAATGTAGTAGCTTGTTTATATCAATAGCGTTTATAGATAATAATTTGTACTTTTACAAAATAAATTTAATTTAGATAACATAAAAATCGAATAATGGGACATGACTTTTTTTCTAAGTTAATAATGTATAAGAGAGACTCTAAACCATACGATCAAACTCCATATATTACTGGAGGTGGATTAGCGTATGGTATTCTATGTACATTTTCCCTCTTCTTAATGATCACTCTCTCTATAATCTACGGCCGTCTCGAATACAACAGAATTTTTGCTTATTTTTGCATATCAATGGTTATTTTTTATATACCTCATGTTCTTGGTGCTTGGATATTCGGTGCAAATTTACGTCGCGCTCCCTCCGCATTCTGCTGGATTCAGGCTCTATGGATAAATGCATCAGGCATTGCTGCTGGTCTTTCAGTACTGATTTACTCCTTCGAAATTTATAGACGTATAGTATGTAATCTGACAGATGGTGAATGGAAACGAAGGAAATATTACATTGCTATATGTATTATTTTTCCCTTGTTGGTGGGTGTCATTCCTCCATTTTTGATTGCTGAAAGACCTGATGGAATTGTGAGTTATTTACATTAATTTCATGTGTTTACGTATTTTATACCTTCTAATTGATGTCTATTTGTTATTTGATAAATTAAGTCACCAGGTCCATTTTTTTGCATGTTTTACAAACCATCAATACCTTTGGCATTGGTCAGCGTTGATGGTTGGAATACTTTAACGAGTCTTTTCGGAATTTATTTTTCAAGTAAGTTCTTTTGATTGATCTAATAATAAAATTTGATCTGAGTTTTCTCTTAAATCACAGACATTTATTTCCATGGTAAAAGTGAGAACCGTAATTGAGGTTATCGCGCTTTCATATGCTCATAGAGAATCCGCTAAAACTCCCCAACATCAATTAAATGCTGGGACTCAAGAATTTGATCTCGATCTAAATTCTCCAACAAGCGTAGCTACGTCAAATCGGTTTCCAAATAATCCTGATAGTGTGGTGACTTCCACTACATCATCGATACCGATTTATGTACTCTTACGTTTGATCCTTTTTGCTCTTTTGTACTGTGCTATTACTATTTTGAGTTATGGCCGAAATTTGTATATTAGCATCCGGGATGCAGAATATGACCTTGTCAATCCTACGTATTTAGAATATGTAATTTCATTATTAGGTATAATAATCTTTATCGTATTTGGCACTTCAATAGAAGCTTGTAAAGCATATTGGCGGTTCCTTCAGGCTTTCTTAAGCTTTCAGTGGTTCAAACGTTTGTTAGCTCGTAAAGATAGTTTTGGTGATTGGGAGACAGAAAGAGACGAATAGAATGAATAGAAAGTTAACATTTATTACATTTAGTAGAAATTTAAAATCCCCAGGTCTTTTTATTGTAAATGTAAATTACCGTACATTGGAATTCTTTTTTTTTTTTGAAATGTTTATCATTAAATGTATACTGTGTTTTTTCTAGACCCAATACAGATTTTTCTGATTCAAATATTTAAAAGTAAT
This sequence comes from Cetraspora pellucida, assembly GCA_910591915.1. Lineage (NCBI taxonomy): Eukaryota > Fungi > Glomeromycota > Glomeromycetes > Diversisporales > Gigasporaceae > Cetraspora > Cetraspora pellucida. The sequence continues at coordinate 2,646 of CAJVQA010000989.1, read as the reverse complement.
GATTATACAATATAATTTGCGATTTATGCTAGAAGTCTATACTCAACAGTTATTCAAAATATTTCAATTTTTTAAATAGCTATAAGTTTTTATCTAAAAGATTTTAAAAAATCTGACCAGTAACTTTATAGCTAGATCCGTTCTACATATATACCAAATATCATTCCAAAATCTCATCACTGTAAAGAGTTATGTTTTGAAAATTAAAATTATATATATATAATTTATAAATTTATATAGTACGGAACATACATATAGGTGTCAATTTTTGGTACTTATATAATTAATTCTGATTAGTTAATTGTTATGTTATTGATTTTGATTGGTTAAAAATATATATATATGATTTTTTTTTTATATTAAACATTAATTTCTTGAACTCATATAATATTTTATAATTTTTTTAAAACAAAGAATAAAAAAAAATACTCTAACAAAAATATGGTTTATCTAAAATTTATCAATTTGTTAAAAGGAATTCTAATTTAGTTTGTTTTAAAAAAATTATAATATTTTAAAATTTTATTAATAAATATTGGATATGTTTTATTATTTATTACTGTATATAACTCTTAATTTTCAAAATATATTAACTCTTTACAGTAACTTGAAGTAGTTGATAAGTTGTCATCTTCCAAGTAACAGATTTAATATTTAAATTCTAATTAAGATGAAATTTGAAACTTATATCTATATAATAATAAATTATTGTTTGTCTTATTAAGCATGATACACCAACTTAATTTTTATTTTTTTTAGTATTTAAGATGATCTTTTTGGTCTTTTTACTTTATTAATATTTTTGTCAAGCATCATAACAAGCATACAACTAACTTTACATATAATTTTTCTATATTATCTATTTAAAAAGTCTGCCTAAAATAGTGTTCCAAGTTGGTTAAAATTTTGTCAATTGATTAGTTATTAACTATAGTTGCAACTAATTGATTATAGATATCATGTGACCAAGTTAATCATTTAGTTGTTTAGTTGTTATATAGTTATATAATTGCTAAGTTTATAGTTAATCTTAAAGTAAACCTAATTTGACTACAGAGTATATTCATATAATAATTTAGATGCTTAATTATTAGAACTAAAATACTTAGATTTTATATTTGTTTTTAATATAATTTTATAAGTTAAAAATTGAAATATTAATGAAACAAGATAAAACACCCCAGAATAAAGGCAAAAAAAAAGCCTTGTAATAGTCAAAGTGTCTTACTATATTGTTAATTAGATTCCTTAGGAATAAATATTTAAGCTATAAGGTTAAAAAATTATATTTATTATATAAAAGCTTACTTCTACTATAAATATATATGTAATCATTATTCACTCTAAGTGCTAAGAAGAATTAGCATTAGTGCTATATTAAAAACTTGAAAACTTAGTTTTTATAATACAGTTTAAAATCATGAAAATTTAGTCTAAATGTGAATTTCCAAAGATTAAGTCATACAATATAATATTAAATTATAGATCGAATTGTTTTTTTATTTATTTGTTTATCTATTAAATAAATTAATAATCAAAAAATGCAATTTGAGATTTATTTTCTGCTCAAATTAACTATCTAGTTAGACTATTATTGGATAATAAATATTCAACTTGATTGATAGAAAATTTAAAATAAAATTATAAATAATATTTATACTTAACTTTAAACAGTCTATGAATTAAAATTTAGTATAAAACAAAAGATATTCACAAATATATATGAATTAAATAAAGGATCTGAAAACAACTATTTAATATAAATACTAAATAAACTAAAATTGAACCACTAATAAAATAATTAGGATTTAAAAATTTGCAAAAAATTGTGCATATTATATAATAAGATTTTTTAAATTTTTTGAAACCTTGCTAAATAATTTTTATATTTACCAAACTAATATGAGCTAAATGATCAAAATAATACTGTTTAAAAGTAAAATATATAAACTTGGATTATTATAAGTTTTGAATATAATAATAATTAATATTTATATTTATATTTATATAATTAATATAAATTGAGTAGCATAACAAATACTATTAAGGTAAGAGCTTAAATTTGAATCATAAATTTTAAAGACTATAAGTATAGATAATAAATTAAATCTAGACCTACTAAACTAATGCAGATTAAATGATTCAGAAGGCATTGTTTGAAAGGCAAGCATTATAATAAGCTCAATTTACAAAGATTAAATAGGCAATAAAATAATCTTAATATATACCAAACTAATGCAAATTAAAATGTCTGAAGTATAAAAGTACTATTTAAAGAAAATATTTTTTTTTTTGGTATTAAGGTGACCTCTTTGGTCTTTTGACTTTTATTAATGACTTATTGGTATTGTAGTTTAATGAACCACTACAAGAAAGCATACAATTGGCTACATGTGTAACTTTTCTATATTACCTATTTAAGGAGTCCACCCTAAGGTTTCTTACCAATTGCTATACCTAACATTTCTGCTTGGATGTTCTACTTTAAACTCTCTGAACCTGTAACCTGTATTAATATTCCTGGTCATCTTAGATGTACCAGATCATCATTCTCAACTTTAGGACTAATTTATCCTCAAGGTAAACTCTACAAGAGCATAGCAGTTTAATGGTTAGCCCTAACTGTAAGTGTTAGTTCTATTATAG